>PJEM01004051.1:65316-164928 GCA_004023845.1 Helogale parvula | reverse complement strand
GGCCACTCTCAGGCTACATCTGCTATATTTATTTTCACGATATTAAAAGATAAAATCTCTCTTTTCGAGTAAGAAACATGATGTGTTGTTTACAGAGAGGTCTAGGAAGACAGGACACGAGAAAGATAAAACTCGAAGGACCAGCAGGTGCGGACGGAGCACAGGCACATAAAACAATGCATTGTTACAGGAGCTGCAGCAGAGTAGGGTCAAGGCAAACTCTGATCCTCTCTGATGAAGATACCGCATTAGGAACATTTGTTTAATAAATACCGTGGCATCAACAAAAGCTGTTAAAAAAAATTTAAACCGTCGTCATAATGAAATTTCTCCTTTTCTCACAGAGCTCAAGAAGAAAACCTATGAATTGGGAGTAAAGAGAAGGCAGTAGAATTATTAGGTTCTATTCCAGGATTTATACACTGTAAAGAGAATGCACTTTCCTTCCAAGTGCTTTTGGAACGTAAACAAGAGTTGGACTCAAAGAAAATGGGAATAAATACCCCAAGGTGGGAGTTGTATTCAGAAAACATTCCTCAGATACAACAAAAGTAACAATTAACCAGAAAATAAAAAAAAGAACTTGATTTGGATACTTTAAAAAAAATTCCTCTCTTGATTCAGTGAGAAAATAGCAATTGTAATTCTACACAAGGTAGGAACTAAGCATAATAATATTATGTTTCAAACATGTGTAATTCAGCAAAAATCGAGCTCCAAAGATAGTTCATATTTAGAAATCCATTCATTATTAAACCAAAAGGAATATATAAGAATGCCAAGAGTAAGTAAGAATAAATTAAGTTATTTTTCCTATGAGAAGCAAACATAATAATGCTAGGAGAAATGAATAAGCAAATATAGTCTCAGAAATTAAATTTATTACAAGTCAGAAATCGTCAGAATCAAAAGAGAATCCCAGTAGGTAAGTTTTGGGAGACAGGGAGAGAAGTGTGTGTGCCGACCTGAAGTGGAAGCCATGTCAGGGCCAAGGGTGGCAGGATGATAGTTCTGGAATCCCGACTTTTCTAACGATTGCCCCTCTGGGCAGAAAGGGTTCGAACATGACTTCCGATCAAGGGTAGAAGATGGGGGAAGATTCAGACAAACGTCTCAGTGACTGTGGGTGCTCCGCCTTCCCCCCTTTGCTGCAATGTGTGTGAGACTCCGGAAATGGGAAGAAGAGTGACTTCCAGCCTGTCCGTTCGTCCAGTGAGGACCCGTCCTGGCCCCACGTCACAGGATGCCATCCAGATCTACAGAGCAAGGTTCTGGGGGGGCTTGTGGCTTCAAGGGTGATATGCAGGCACCGCTGCCCAGAGCCCCTCTGAGGTCCTTCCCTGAGCACTCGGGGGGCTCGGTCCCCAAACTACTAAGTGGGATGATAAGAAGAGGGGTTTGCAGGAAGGGCCGTGCGTCTTCGGACGTTGCCTCCTTTCGCCGCAGGCAGGCTCCTGATCGCAGTAAGCAAATCTCACCTGTTTACGTGATCGTGAGTGTGCGTTCTGCTTCTGGAGCACCCGGTACAGAGGAGCCCAGCCCACAACGTGTGAAAGAGGAGGGACAGGTCAGCCCGGGGCAGAGGTCCAGTCCCTGGGCGGTCGATCGCTGCTGTCGCTGGATGTGCTTTCGTCTTGTCCCGCGGACCCCTGGCTCTTGACTGAAGATGACTTTCGCCCCAGATTCTCCCCCAGGGCCAGTGGCTGACGCACCAGGCCTGGAGGAAGCGCCACCGTCGTCTTCTTCACCTGCGACTTGCAGACCTCTCTCCCTCTCTCCTTCTGGAAACTCCCAGCTCCGATATCAGCCGCCAGATTGCATCTCCCCTGCAGGCTTTCGTCCTCCTCCCCTTTCTGGATGGTTCTGGGCTCACAGCAACCCTTTCTGAAGCCATCGCCCTTCAGATGTGCACGAGGGAGATGTTTGGCTCCGGGAGCTCCCGGAGGTCTTGTCCTCTGCTGCGCGTCAGCCGCCCCCTGTCTGCCGCCACCATCACATCCACATGCCTGTGTCTGGGACACACGGCTCCCGAGGTCCCCTCGCCCCACGCAGGACCCTCAGCCCGGGTCCTTCCATGTCCAGTGCCTCCCGCGTCTCCAGCTGTTGGATCCATGGCGTTTTCCCTCTTGGTGTTCCTCACCGTCTCTGCGTCTTCTCTCCCATCTTCAGCTAATTCCGTGGTCAGTCACTGTCATTGTGTCCTTGGACTTTCCTGTGCATCTACTTACTGTGTGTGCTCTTGTCCCTCTGAAGGGGACAAGCGCCTGGTCTGCCATCCTTCATCTGAACTACAGATGCAACCCGGCATTTGGTGAGCGTCTTGTCAACGACCTCAGACATGATACGTAACTGGTGTCCTTTCTGATGCAGAGAAGACTAGTTGACTCAACAGGTGTCTTGGAGCATTTAGGGCTTAATCCCCTCCCGGACCCTGGGGAGAGACAGGTGCACCGTCCCCAAGATCTCGCTCTGCTGAAAACCTTCCCGCCTCGCTCCGAGGAAAACCCAGGTCCTGAGGCTGGCTGAAGGCATGGTGCGGCCTGCCCCCGCATCCCAGTCCCTTCTGGCCTCACGGCCGTTGCTTCCTTCAGTCTCATCTGCAGCCACGTAAGGTGCTCACTTGCGTTGGGGCTTTGCAACACCGCCCCCCTGCTCAGGGAGGCCTTTCCACACTACCCCATGGCCCGTGGCCCTGCTTCTTCTAGTCCTGACCTCAGCGAGGGCCCCGAGGACCTGATGTAATGCTCAGCTCCCTCTGCCCTTTGCCCCTCATTCTTTTACCTGACTATACTTTTTTCCCCTCTACACGTACCATATGATTGATTGTTTATTAGGCTTATATTTTATCTTTCCTTCTCCTCCTGCCCGAATGAAAGCTCCACGTGGCCAAGATCTTTGATTCGCTGCTGAATCCCAAGCACCCAGGAGCGTGCTTTGCACACGGGAAGTGTTCAATATCTATTTGTTCAATGAGACAGTGAAGAAGACTGTGGTTCTGAAAGGAGACCCATCTGTGGTCCACCGAGGCCACAGCTGTGAAGTGAAAAAGTGCGTGGCGCGCTGTTGTGCGGACTGCGGTTCCAGGTGTCTGCGTGCAGAAGTGTGTTTCATATCTGTTGTGATTCCTGCAGAAAAATGTCTGCAGGGCAGGAATGTTCAGAGTGGTCTTCCCTTGCCGGTGGGAGCACGGGAAGCCTTTACGTGTCCCTGGATTTGAGGATTTTCTTGCTTGTTTTTGCAGCATAAAGGCAACAACACTAACTGAAACCTCACTTCGCCAGGAGCCAGGTCAATGCCAGCTGTGCATTGATGAGCTCCAGAAACGTGTGTCTTACCCACGGCTGCATTAGAACCTCTGAGGGTGCGGTTTTCCTGGAAAATCTCTTGGAATTGAGCTCTGGGAAGCTCGACCTGAAATAATTCTTGGGGCATCTGGGTGGTTCAGTCAGTTCAGCACTGGACTCCGGTGTCTACTCAGGTCATGTTCTCGAAGTTCATGAGTTCAAGGCCCGCATGGGGCTCTGTACTGACGGTGTGGAGCCTACTTGGGATTCTCTGTTTCCCTCTCTCTGCCCCTTCCCTGCTCTCTCTCTCTCTCTATCTCTCTCAAAACAAATAAAATAAAAATATAATTCTCAAGGGAGTCCCACCATCTCCGAGAAAGCGTTCAGGAAAAGACTTTGAGACCAGATCAGTGCAAGCATTGCACACACCCCTATGCTCCCCCCTTTCCCATAAGCCTGCCCGCAGCATAGTCTCACTTTGGGGTCGATTTCTGTAAAATCCACAGCACGAGGACCTGCCACATTATCTGCTTCCTCGAGGCCCCGCTAAAGCCCATGGTGGGTCCTGATCACTGAACATACACTCACATCTTACCTTGGCTTCTTCTCTATCTCTCGTGCAATATGCTTTGTCCCCAGGGGCTTGTGGACACCTGTCACTGTGACCCAAATAGCCAGGAGCCAACTGACCAACTTGTGAAGGTGATGGACACTGGGGAAAATACTGAGAAAACAAATTGAAAATCGATCGCAGACCAAAGCTCAGCTTAGACAGGATGGATAATGACACAGCTGTCCTCAGTTAATGTCAGCAGGGCCTTTCTTGGTCTGATGTCACAGCGGCTGGCGCACAGGGGAGGGAGGTGCCCGGTGTCTGGGGTGGGGGTGTGGCAGGCCGGGGACTGATGCTGCGGCCAGGGATGCCCCCGTGCTCCTCAGAGCGCACCTTCTGAAGATCAGGATAAAGAAGTCTGCGTCTGCGGCACCGAGAGGCAGGCGCCGAAGCCAACGATAGCGGGATGATCAAAGATGTCGAGTGGGGTCTGAGCGAGCTAACGGCCTGTCTCCTTGGTGACGGGGTCCCCCTCCACCCTCCTTCACTGCTAAGAGGTTCTGAATCTCATTTTTTACAAATTCTGCTAAAAATGGAAGAAAGGAGAAAATGGCTCTGGTTTCTTTCTCTTTTTTTGCTTTATTCCGGTTATCAGGTTGAACAAAAATGTCTTATATATAGATTAGCCGATTCACATAGAAACTGGTAGTGTTAGTAATTTTTTTCACTTCCTTGAGTCTATTATTAGCGTTAACAAGCCTAAAATGGGTGTTAGAAATGCCTAACTCATGATTGAGCTCTTTTCCCGGAACAATGTGGTCACGTGGTCCTAAATTTGAGTATAATACACCTCTGATGAGGAGCTAGCACAGGGCTGATTGATCGTGCAGTTTAACAGATATTACTTGGGTAAGGCAGACCCCATCCCCCGGAGCTGGGAGGGCTCTCTGCTGCCTCGTTCACATGGTAATTAATCATGAGCGCCTGCACTGCTCCGGAGTTATTGTATTGAGGAGATTTCTTTTTTTCTTAAAGTGTTCCGTGTGTCTGTACGTCTCCTCTCCAGTTCCACAGACTTTGGGAAGTCACAGCCCCTGATGGGCGCCCATCTGGCTTACATATTTTCAGCTGCTCTAAATGACAGAGATATGGTAGTCTATCTAAAACGCGTGACGTCATCACCAAACTTTAGGATGTAATTCATTCCACTCAAAAACATACTTGATGTTTCTATGGTCTGAATGCTCATGTTTCTCCAACATGCATATGTAGAGACCTGACCCCCAAGGTGACGGTGTCAGGGGGTGGGGCTTGGGGGGTGACGGGGTCGTGAGGTTGGAGCTGCCATGATGGGACCGGTGTCCTTATAAAAGAGATCCCAGACCGGTGAGGACATGGGGAGAAGACACCGTCTATGAACTGGGGAAGGGGGTCTCACCAGGCGCTGAGCCTGCCAGCACCTTGATCCTGGACGTCCTACTTCCAGAGCTGGGAGAAGTCAGTGATTGTTGTTTATGAGCCTCCAGCTGACGGTGCTTTGTGATGGCAGCCCCAGCGGATGGAGGTCCACGCAGGGTTCCAGGGCCACACAGCTCACGAGCTGAGGGCCGTAACCGCTTCCGGAGGCTGCCAGCACCCCCTGGCTCCCGTCCCTCCCACCTTCAAAGCCAGTGATCACCAGTGGGCCTTCGTCCTGCTCCATCCATACTGACTCTCCTGCCTCCCTCTTCCACCTGTAAAGACCTTCTTGATTGTTGTCCACCTGAATAGTCCAGGAGAAACTTTCTACTTTAAAGTCAGTTTACTGACTATTTCATCTGCAACGTGAAACCCCTCTCGTCCATACTGTGACATGTCCGTGGCTCCTGGGAAGTTTTAGAGCTGAAGAAAGTGAGGGTCCAGGTAGATGACTGACGGTCCCAGGGCACCCTGGGTATGTGACTGCCTCTGTCCCCCCTCAAGGTAAAGTCGGGGTGGCGGCAAGCAGGCACATGTCACGGGATGTGTGGGAATGATCACGTAAGGCACCTTTCAGAAATATCAGCCTCCCGGACATCGGTTTGGACTCCTAGAGAGGCCCAAGGCTCCAAGGTGGGCATGCCCCTGCAGGGCTTGGACGCTTGCCTGCGGTTCTGTGCGCACCCAAGGCTTCCTCTTTCGTGGGGGAAGCGCCGATCCTGCACAAGCGGGACAGGGCTGGGCTTTCCCTGTGCCCACGTGTTCCTGGTGGCCGTTGCTCCCATCTGTGAGGTGATGGCCCTGACAGCCTGGAGGTCTTGATTCCGAGGAGACAGACGCATGGACCGGTTTGCGGTCCATCTGCGTTTATGGCCTCAGGACTCCACGTTTTGATTCCTCGTGGTTGCAGGGATCACTGTACTAGGAGAGGTGATTGATCTGATCTTCGGGAGATGATAGGGTCACTGCCCACAAAGTCTAGGGCTCCGAAGAGTCCCTGGGGTGCCTCATGACAAGTCCAGGTTCCAGAAAACTGGAAGCGGGGAAGTTGCCTCAACCGTGGCCTGACTAGGGAGCCACGACCGGGTGGCTGACCCCCTCAGGATCCAGGGTGTGGCTCTCTCCCCCTGCGTGTGCGCTAATCCAGCAGATGCTGACCCAGTGAAGGGGGTCGAGCCGATGCAAGAGAGAGATGGCCAACACGAGCTGCTGTGCCGGGTCCGACTGCAGCGGGGAGGTGCGGGGGAAGGCCTCACTAGCGCTCCGGCAAAGCTTTCTCTCCTCTCTTCCTCTCGCTCCTCTCTTGCCCTTCCCCTCCTCCTTCTCTTCTCAGCGCTGCGATCACCCTCCTGGGGAAGAGACAAGACGTGGCCAGGAAGGTGAACAGACATGAGTGGTGACAGGGAGCAGGGGACGTGCAGGCTGACGCTCTGCCCAAACGGGGCTCCACCTGCCGTCTCCAGGCGGCCAGGTGGCTCCTGATGGCCGCTGCTCTCCGGGGACGGCTGCCCCGGGTCTGGAGCCCGATCAACCTGCACAACAACTCCCTTCCAAGGAGCAGAGGTGATTCAAACGTGGGTGCGCGGGGGTCTAGACGGCCTGCTTTCCCCGGCTGCCGTGGCTCCTCAGCCCTCCCCAGCAGGATCCAGCTGTGGGGACTCACTGTGGTGGGCGGCTCGTCCCATTATCCCGTTTGCCCGCCCCCCACTGTGTGCCCGCGCTGCGCCCACGGGCCTGCTCTCCCAAATCGACACAAGTGTGCCCTGCTTTCTGGCCGTTCACCAGTCCCTTTGCTTTTATGAAAACCTGCAAGAGGGGCGCCTGGTGGCTCAGTCCATCGAGTGTCTGACTCTTGATTTTGGTTCAGGTCAAAGTAAATAAACAACAGCAACAACAAAAAGGAAGGCATGCACTGGTGCCTGTTTTCCTTCGCCGCAAGAGATCTGAAGAGGATTTCTTAACTTTATCTGTAAGTTTATTTATTTAGTGTAAGAGAGACAGAGACAGTGTGAGCAGGGGAGGGACACGGAGAGAGAATCCCACGAAGGCTCCACACAGTCAGTGCAGAGCCCAGTGCGGGATTCATGAAACCACAAGACCATGACCTGAGTGGAAACCCAGAGTTGGACACTTAACCGATGGAGCCACCCAGGCACCCTTTGTTTCTGCTTTTAGGAGAAAGACCAGAAGTGCGGGACGTTCAGCCTGGTTCTGCAGCCCCTCCCGAAGCAGCGAGACTCGCGCCACCTAGCGCCTTCCCTGGGAACTGCACGTGGCCGTCTACACCTGCAGTCTACACTGGCTGCCAGGGTTCCCAGCTGTGTCCCTCAGCCTCTGGCCTTGATCTCCAGTTATTTGGAGCCTCCCTTAGCCAAGGTGTGCCCAAAGCCTCAGAGAGCCTAGGAGACGTGATTTGGGGGGCCTGGAATGCCCAAAATTGTTAAATTAATTAGCATCAGTGGATGGGGATTGCTTCTTCTCTCTGGGGTTGTTATGAAAGGTTTTGTAGGAAGGCTCTACTTTTGGGTGGTGAGTGAGCACTCAGTTCAAGCCCTGCATCGTGGGGAGCCCAGGTCGGAGGAGAAGCACAGGTTCTGGGATTCAGGCTGCACCCCTGCCCTCAAGGGATATTCAGTTCTTGTCATTTCCAAGTTCCCAGAAGCCTCGAGTCAGATCGGTGATTCCCGGATTTTACAGCGAATCACGGACAAAGCTAGTTTTCCCTACCGTGAGCAAGAAGTATTTTACTTTTTAATTGTCAACCCAGTGTCACGGCTGTTCGGTACGCTCTGTGTGTTTTAGGCACAACTCTAGGAATTTTATAGAATTTGCCTTGTTTCTCTGCCGCACACGCAGTTGCTATGTTGTCCCGATATTATGAGTGCAGACGCCGATGTTGAGAGTGGGCGAGTAACTTCCCTGTGATAACGAAGCAGAGGGGGGTCCGGGGGGCACTCGGGTGTTCCTGACCCCGACTCTCCCCGCCACCACCCGCCCCAGGACGTCACGTCTTGCAGCCTCATTCGTGGACGCACCTCACTGGCCGCCTGGAGCTGAGGTCAAAGCAGAATTAACCGTCTTATTGGCCAGTGACCTATATACTGATTAAAATTAGTAACACAACAGGCCGCATATGATTCGCCCCTTAAATAAGCTATGCTTTCTCATGTGCTTTGAACGACTTTGCTCTCCTTTTCTCTCAAGAACAGACTCTACGCCTTGACCTGAGTCTCTGATGTGTCCATCAAGGAGTCCCACCCAGGTCATAAACTAGGTCAGTGTTTAAAATATGTCTTATGGGTCAGGTTTATTTTAAAAAGGCAAAAAATCCAGGTCAGACCCATGAGCCACTGTGCAATTCTCACTTTAGGGCTCTGCCTCTAAGAACGGGGCGACCTAAATTTTGAAAGTAACTTTGCACAGTTATGTTCTGGTTCTCACCTGTCACTCCCCACCTCTCCCTCCGCATCCTAGGTAGGCCGTTTGGAAGTTACTGCCCCTCTCCTGCATGGTTTTTCCTCCAGAAAGATTGTCAGGTTGTGAGTCTATTTTCTGATTTGTTGAAGGAAACAAATGAGCCCATTCTACGTGCCAGGCGCTGGATGAGTCACTGGATGGAACAGTCAGAAGAGGAACAGTCTTGCAAAGAAACAGGGGGTGTACTCGATTAAAGCATCGGAGAGCGTTTAATAAAGGAACTTTTATACAAGTGTGCGCAGGTTGTAGGGAAACGTACAGAAAGATAGGCAGGGACTTGGGAGAACAGGACCAGTTACCACCGACTCCGGAGGTCAGGCGGTGACGGCAGCTTGCGCTCAGCCCAGCCAGACGGAGAGGCTGTGACTGAGCAGGATGCCAGCTGGCAGGTGGAGGTCCCACCAGGAGGCACAGAGAGAATGAAGTCTAGTTGTGGAATGGATGTTGTGTCCCCCCAAACGCCTAGGCTGGAACCAAAGCCCCGGGTGGTGTCAGGAGGCGGGACATCTGGGAGGTGATGAGGTCATGGGCGCGGTGCCCGTGAGGGAATCGTGCTCTTAGAACAGAGACCCCAGAGAGCCCCCTGTTCATCCCCGCACGTGGGGACACGGCGGGAAGCCACGGGATCTCCTGGTGTGTCCTGACCTTGGACCTCCCGCCTCCAGAGCAAATGTCTGTTGTTCATAAGCCCCGGTCGGTGGTGGCTCGTTAGACCAGCCCTGACACACAAGGCCACTGCTCCAGCCTCCCTCCCCCCTCCCTTCTTCCACCTCCCCCAGCTGGGGGTCAGCCCCTGGAGCACGGTGAGGGGGGGCGGGAAGGGCCTTGGGGGCCTCTGGGGAGGCGGTGAAGGGAAGCTGCTGACGAGTGACCACACATGACAGTCCGGTGAGGCCACGGACATGCAAACATTGCACTATAAAATATTCTTCAACTAAGGCCTGTCTGGGGTGAAGTGGGCGCCCAGAGGAAATTTTAATACCTGCCCCTGTCTGGAGAATGAGGGAGGCTTCCCATCGGAAGCCGTACTTCAGCCGTGGTCGAGAGGTGCTAAAGATACAGCATCACCCAAGTGTGAAGAATAATTAGCAACAACGAGTGTAATTGAAACCCTAGGTCCTAACGCTAGTGGGGCAGCGGTGTGCGTGCTGATTGACGTTCCTTCGGCTGCGGCGGGAATGTGTTCTCAGGAAGAGGAAAAGGAGCCAAAAGGAAGTTCAGATCAAATACGAAGACTTTTTAGCATCTGGGTGCACCGAGAAAAGGCAGTTAAGTAGACAAAAGCCACCACAGCATCAGATGCCGAATCAGCCTGAGCAAACCAGTTAAAATAAACCCAGATCATTTTCACATAAGTAGAAGCTAACCGCATGTTACGAACATGATGAAGATTAAGAAACCCAGAATAAAGTAGAGTACATCAAAAACACTCAGCAAGTATTTGGGCTGGGTTTCTGTCCCTAAAGGCCAAACAAAGAACTAGCTATAATAATGATCTCCCACAGATTTACATTTCAGCAGAATTCTGAGGAAATGATTTGAGTATCTTGACAGATAGAAATAGTTGTAAAGGGAAATAAAACCAAATCTTAGAAGGATCTATCCGAAATCCGAATGATCTATCCTATGCTTGTTTATGATTTATGCTCAGAAAAATATAGAGCCTAATGTTTGTCAAGGATCTGGAACCGACCTTTGTAACAAGCAGGGTCAGCGGGGCCTCTCGCTGGGAGCTGACCATCCTGCTTCTCTGAGAGGTCTCCGTCCTTTGGCGTCCACGTCCGGGGAAGCCAAGAATTCTGACTCTTTCCTTGGGTGTCGTGGTGCGTGGATGGTAAGTGTTCCACGAAGGTTTATCAAGCCAAATGGGTGGTTACCGAGTATTTACTGAAAGATCGGGCTCCACAAAACAGCCCAGGGTCTTTGTCGGGAGGAGAGATGCTGTCAGAGTCAGACAATTCTTCAAGAGCTCTTCAAGCTGTCGGCAGCGGGAAGAGAAATGCACTATCATCAGAAGCACGCTGACAGTGATGTGTGAAAACTACTGTATCCAAGACAGGATCTGATGTTGCTTTATAGCATTTTAATGGTAAATAGAAAGAGATGTGAAGGAACAGAGGTGGAAACCCGCCTGGGAGACAAGCCGAAATCTATTGGAAATGCGAACGCAGATCAAAATACGAGTGGGTCTGCTGGAGAGTGATGGTCTGAGCGGGGAGGGGGAGGCAGGGCTCCCTCGCCGTCCAGCCTGAACGAGGGAGAAACAGTGAGCCCTCCAGCAGCTCTGAGGAGAAAAATGGGCAAAGAACCAAGGGGAATAAAGGTGAATTGAAAAAAAGTTATAAAGATGCCACATTAAATATTTATTATGATTATTCTAGCTAGGAGGTAGAAAACTCATTCCAGACAAATTAATCTATAATTCTGTTGGATCATTGCAACAGCCTAAAAGAGATTTTAACAAATGAGGTGTAGTTATGCACAAACATAGTCCAGACTCTTTCTCTCAGTTTATATTTTTAAATGTTTTTTTATTTATTTTTGAGAGAGAGAGAGACAGTGCGAGCAGGGGAGGGTCAGAGAGAGAGAGGGAGACACAGAATCCGAAGCAGGCTCCAGGCTCTGAGCTGTCAGCACAGAGCCTGATGCAGGGCCTAAATCCGCAAATTGTGAGATCATGACCTGAGCTGAAGTCGGACGCTTAACCCACTGAGCCACCCAGGTGTCCCTCTTTTCTATCAATTTATTGTGTTGTATTTTTACAGTATTTTATGAATAACAAAGTGTGTGTGTGTGTGTGTGTGTGTGTGTGTGTTTCCAGTGCCACATTCAATCCTCATGATAATACCATTTCAAGGTTATTGGAGGGACACAAAGAATAAATGAACCAAACCCCAGGATTCACACATCTGCTTCGTGACAGAACTGGGGTCCAAACTCAGCTTTCTTACTCAACCTTTACCATTCACTCAATGACTCTAAAATTTGGTTCTCATGAATGTCTACCAATTAGGTAGTCATGAAAATAACTAGTGGTTTTGTTGATATTTCCTGCAGAAGTATAATACAGATGATTTTCCCCCCTCATATCTGAGTGATGGGAAATAAATATCTTTTAAGTAAAATGATTCAGAGCCTAAAAATAGTTTTGAGGATCTCATTTAGAGACACGGTATACAAGGAGGTATAACATGGTGATTACAAACATAGACTGTGTGACGCTGACCTTAGTTTGAGTACCAGTCGCATTGATTGATCCTGTATCCTGAGACATTGGGCATCTCCAAACTTACTTTCCTGTCTTTCTAATGGACTCCCCATAGGCTACTCTGATATTTAAATGAGATTGAGTGTAGAGCTGAGCAGAGTCCCAACACGTCATTCAATAAATATTAGGTAATATTATTGTATTAGTTTTTCAGTGCTTTGTGGTAGGTCAATATAATGACCTCTCCTGATGACACATGCCCGCTGCACACATGCTCTTGCAGCGTTATGATTTTTTTCTATGTTCGATTTGTTGAGGACTTTTTTTTTAAATCATGAAAGGATGTTGAGTTTTGTTAGATGTTTTTTCTGCATCGACTGATAACCACATTATTGTGTCTTTTGTTCTCTTGATGTGTTGATCACATTTATTGATGTAAAGAGGTTGAACCATCCTTGCAGCTCAGGGATGAATCCCATTTGATCACATTGTGAGGTCCTTTTACTGTGCAGTTGAATTTCGTTTGCTCATATTCTGTTAAATATTTTTGCACCTACCAATATTGGCCTATGGTTGCTACCCTGCCCCCCACCACCCCAAGAGTCTCCTTATCTATAAGGGTGACTGTAGGCTTGAAAAATAGTTTGAAAGTATTCCCTCCTCCTCAACTTTTTGGGAAGGGTTTAAGAAGAATTGGTGTGAATTTTTCTTTAAATGTTTGGTAGTATTCATCCTGGACTTTTGTTTGTTGGGAAGTTTTTGATGACTGACTCAATCTCCTTACTTTTTATTGGTCTGTTCAGATTTTCTGTTTCTTCATGGTTCAGCATTGGTAGGTTGTGTGTTTCTAGGAATGTATCCTTTTCTCCTAGATTGTCCATTGTGTTGGCATGTAATTGTTCAGAGTCGTCTTTTCGGGTCCTTTGTATTGGTGGCATCGGTCATCATATCTCCTTTTTCATTTATAATCTAAGTTATGTAAGTCCTCCCTCCCTTCCTGTTCTTGGCAAGTGCAGCTAAAGGTTTATCCATGTTGTCTGTCTTTTCAAGGGACTGATTCTTAGTTTTGTTGATCATTTCTATTTTTTTCCTCTATTTCATACATTTCAGCTCAGATCTTTGCTATCTGCTTCCTCTGCCAATGTTGGGCTCAGTCTGTTCTTCTTTTTCCTAGTTCCTCTTTTCATAAGGAATGATGTTAGATTGTTTATTTAAGATCTTTTTTCCTTTTTTTAAATGTAGGTATTTATAACTGTAGCCTTCTCTTTTAACATTGCTTCGCTGCATCCCCTAAGTTTTGGTATTTTGCGTTTTCATTTCCATTGTTTTTCCAAATTATTTTTTGATTTCCCTTTTTCTTTTCCTTTTGGACCCACTGGTAGTTTGGGAGTATATTGTTGAATAGCCATATATTTGTAGATTTTCCAGTTTTCCTTTTTTATTTTATTTTATTTTATTTTATTTTATTTTATTTTATAGTGGTTAATTGTCAAATTGGTTTCCATATAACACCCAGTGCTTCTCCCCATAACTGCCCCCCTCCATGACCATCATTCCCTTCCCCCCTCCCCCTTCAGCCTTCGGCTCATTTTCGGTATTCAATAGTCTCTCATGATTTGTGTCCCTCTCTCTCCCCAACTCTCTTTCCCCCTTCCCCTCCCCATGGTCCTCTGTTAGGTTTCTCCTGTTCTCCTGTTAGACCTATGAGTGCAAACATATGGTATCTGTCCTTCTCCATCTGACTTATTTCACTTAGCAGTTTTCTTTTTTTAAAAAAGTTTACTTATTTATTTTGAGAGGGAGGAGGTGCAGAGAGAAGGGAAGAGACAGAGAGAATCCAAAGCAGACTCTGAGCTGTCCACACAGGGCCTGATGTGGGTCTTGGTCTCATGAACTGTGAGATCATGACTGGAGCGGAAATCAAGAGTCTGATGATTAATGATTGAACCACCCAGGTGACCCCAGTTTTCCTTCTGTTACTGATTTCAAGGGTCATACCATGAGTATAGTTTCGATTGTGTAAAATTTGCCGAGTCTCGTTTTGTGACCTCACACATGATCTATCCTGGAGGATGTTCCAGGTGTGCTTGAGAGGAACATGTATCCCCTGCTGTTGGTTGGGGTGTTCTCTACACGCCTGTTAGGTACATTTGGTCTAGGGATGTGCAGGGGAATTTCAGGCGATGCAACTATTCTGTAGGGTCTGGCAGTGATGGACACACAACTTTACTCACTTGCCAAAGCCCACGGAATGACCTGCAACATGTGCATTGAACACTGGTTCAAGTCCAAAGTTTCCTTATTGTTTTTCTGAGTGGATGATCTATCTGTAATTGAAAGTTGGGTTTTGGGGTGCCTGAGTGGCTCAGTCGGTTGAGTGTCTGACGTTCGCTCAGGTCATGATCTCATGGTTTGTGAGTTCCAGCCCCCCCATTGGGCTCTGTGCTGACAGCTCAGAGCCTGGAGCCTGCTTTGGATTCTCCCTCTCTCTCTGCCTCTCACCTGTTTGCACTCTGTCTCAGTCTCTCTCTCAAAATAAATATATATTAAAAAGAAAAGGAAAGAAAGCTGGGTTTTGAAGTTTCCTATTATTGTATTGTCGTCTATTTCTCCTTAAGACCTGTTAGGACTTAGTTAACAGAGTCAGGTGCTCCGATGTTGACCACATTCATATTTACAAGTGTAGTAATCTCTTGGTGAATTGGCCCTTTATCATTATATACCGGCATACCTCATTTTACTACATTTCAATTTATTGTGCTTCACAGATACTGCATTTTTTAGTAAATCGAAAGTTTATGGCGACTCTGCACTGAGCAAGCCTACCAACACCATTTTTCCAACAGTATTTGCTCACTTCATGTGTCTGGGTTACCTTTTAATCCTCAAAACATTTCAAACTTTTTCATTATCATATTTGTTTGGTGATCTGTGATCAGTGATTACGACTCACTGAGACTCAGATGATGGTTAGCATGTTTTAGCAATAAAATACATCTAAATTAAGGTATGTGCATAGATTTTAAAGATGTCATGCTATTGCACACATAATAGACTACAGGAGAGTGTGAACACCACTTTACTATGCACCGGAAAACCAAAACTGTCATTTAACTTGATCTGTTACAATATTCACCTTATTTCTGTGGTCTGGGACCAAATCCACAGCATCTCCAACACGTGCCTGCCATGACTTTCTTGTTCTCCTGTTAGACATTTTGATTTGAAGTCTATTTTATCTGATAAACATGTGTCAGCTCCTGCTCTCTCTGGGTTGCCATTTGGAACAGTATCTTTTTCTATTCCTTGACTTTGAGCCCATGTGTGTCCTTGAGGCAGAAGTGAGTCTCAGGTAGATTGTATAGAGTTGGGTTCTTTGATGCCTCTCTGTGCCTTTTGATTGGATCGTTTTATCCATTTATATTTAAAGTGATTATTTATAGGTAAGGACTGACTATTGCAATCTTGCTAATTATTTTCTCTCTGTTTTACAATTCCTTTGTTTTCTTCCTCTCTTACTATTTTGTTTTGTGAGCTGATGATTCTCCAAAGTGGGGCACTTTAATTTCCTTTTGTTAACTTTTCTGAACCTAGTCTACGTTTTTGCTTTATGGTTACTATGAGGCTTATATAAACATCCTATAGATATAAAAGTACCTTTTATGTTGATGAGAGTGTCACCTTGAGCTCATACAAAACTCTGCCTTTTACTCCCCTTTTTTCATGTTTGCTTTTAAACTGAGATATAATTGACATCTATCATGGTTTAAGTTTAAGGTGTATGTCGTATTGATTTAATATTTGTGTGTAGTGCAGGCTTGTAACCGCTGAAGCGTTGGCTACTGCCTCTATCATGGCACATAATGGTCATTTCTCTGGGTGTCACAATTGACTATTTTCTATATTGTCTATTCATTAGCAAATTATTGCAGCTCTAGTTTTTTTTAATGTTCTTGTCCTTTAACCTTTATATTAGAATTAAGTAGCTAACGTATCTCCATGTAACAGTATTAGAGTATTCTTAATTTGACTATATACCTGCTTTTACCAGTATGTTGTATATTTTTGAATGTTTTAATGGCATTAGAGTTTTTTCATTTTGGCTTGAAGAAGTCCTTTTAGCTCTTCTTGTAAAGCATGTTTAGTCAGGGAGTGTCTTTTTATCATTTTCATTTTTGAAGGACTTCCTTTTTTCTTTCCTTCCTTCCTTCCCTCCTTCCTTCCTTCCTCCACCATCCTTCCTTTCCCCGTCACCCCCCAACTTTTAAAAATATAATTTATTGTCAAATTGGCTTCCATACACCCAGTACTCATCCAACAAGTGCCCTCCTCCATACCCACATCCCACTGCCGCTTTTAAAGAAATCTCAGAAGCGAAATTTCACATATGACTCACTCAAAAACAACATAAGGGATGTTTGCCTCTTCTCCGTAGTGGTAAATGTGATGATTAACATAATAAAATTATCCATCTTTGTCACCATCATCCAGATTAAATAGCCATATGAACACTGAAACAGCACTTCTGTGATTAGGTTGATTGGTATTTATGATCCTTAATGAGACATAATACAGTCATTTGTGCAAAGCACGAGCGTGTCCTCAACTCAAGTTGTCATGTAGCCAAGTGGAAATTGCCCGGGCGGGGCTGGCGGCAGCGCGGTACCGCATCCCGCAGTCGTCGGTTTATGTAGCTGCTGGAGACCTCATGTGTTCATTCCTGATCGGTGCTTACTTCTATTGGAGATTTTTGAATCTATCTCTAAAAGATTTAAAAATTTTTAAATTTTTTGAAGTTTATTTATTTTTGAGAGAGAGAGAGTGAAAGCAGGGAAGGGGCAGAGAGAGAGGGAGAGAGAGAATCTTAAGCAGGCTCCATGTTCGGGCAGTGCCTGATGTAGGGTTCCCTCCCACAAATTGTGAGATCACGACCCAAGCAGAAAATCAAGAGTTGGACGCTCAATCGACTGAGCCACCCAGGTTCCCCTGAAAACTGTTTTTTAATTAAGCTTTTTATTTTGAGATAATCATAGATTTACAGGCACATGTGGTCAATAATACAGAAATTTCATAACCCTTTCCATGGATTTTTTCCGTGAAAACATTGACAAAACCATAGTGTGATATCGCATCCCGTGAACTGACATTAACAGGAACCACCGGTCTTGTTCAGATTTTCCCCATTTCCCGTCCTCTTTATGTATGTGTGTGTTTAGTTCCACAACATTTGTCATGTGCATAGGTTTGTGTGTCCACCAGCACAGTCAGGATGCAGTCCGATGACCTCATGAGGCGCCTTGAGCCAAAGTTTTACAGACACAGGGGACCCTTAACAGGGGAAGAGGGGTCTCTCCCCCAGCCCTCGCCCATATTTAACCCCTGGAAACTGCTAATCTGTGTTTCGTTTCCAGAACATTATATACAAATGGAGTCAGGCAGTGTGGAACCTTTGGAACTGGCTTTTCTTCTCTCAGCATAATTTTCTGGAGATTTATTCAAGTTACTGTGTGTATCGACGGTTCTTGTCTTTTTTTTGCTGAAGACTGCTCCATGATGTACACACACGCATTTTGTTTAACTAGTTACTCATTGAAGGACCTTTGTGTTGTCTCCAGGTTGAGGATATTATGAATAAAGTCATATAAACATTTGTGTATGTTTCTTTCAACAGAGTTTTATTTTTCTGGGATCAATCCCCCTAAAACGTAACCGCGGGATCTTATGCTGGTCACCTGCATAGTTTTATTGAGAAACTGCCAAACCGTTTTCCAGACTGACTCTACCACTCTACCCTCTGCCAGTCCTGACAGAATGTGCGAGGGACCCGTGTCGCTCACTCTAGCTTGTGTTCCATGTTGTCACGTTTCTGGAAGCCATCCTGATAGGTGTGTCGGGCCGTGATACCGCATCGTGGTTTTAACGTGCATTTTCTTAATGGGTAATGAATCCTTTTCTGTAGTCATTTGCCATCCGTATATCCTCCTCAGTAAAATGACTGCTCATATCTTTTCTTATTTCTTAGTTGAATTGTTTCTTACTGTCAATTTCCTAGAGTTCTTTATGTATTCTAGATATTTGTCCTTCTTAGAAATGTGGTTTGAAAAGTATCATCTCCCGTCTGTAGCTTGTCTTCATCCCCTTGACAAGGTCTCTTGCAGAGCAAAAGTCTCTGATTTTGATGAAATGGATTTATCAACCTTTTCATTATAGACATGGTTTTGTTTTGGTGTTAAGTCTGAGAACTCAGGGCCTACTCCAAGTCCCAAAGACTTTTCCCCAAAACTTGTAAAAATTATTTTACACCTTATGTTTAAGTCTGTGATCCACTTTGAGTTAACTGTATAAAATGTGAGACTTAAGTTGACCTTTTGTTTTGCTTCATTTTGTTTTGTTTTTTGCCCTTGGACATCTAGTTGTTCTAGCATGATCTGTTGAAGGGCTTTTTTTCCTTCCCTGTCCATGCAAATCATACCTGTCATCATGCTATGTCTGTGAAGGGGTATTTCTGGGTTCATTAATGACCAATGCTCCCACATGCACATTGAGCTCTTTTACTTCTTCTTTTCCTGGATGTAGTCATTTTATTTTATTTATTTCTTGCTCTAGTAGTGGTCACATGTTCAGTGCTATGTTGAATCAAGACTGGTGAAAGCAGACCTCCATGTCTTGCACTTGATATTAGGAACTAATATGCACTATTTCCTTAAGTATAATCCTAGCCATAGATAGATTTAGTCACTTCTTACCAAACGGTGAAACTTCCTCTCAATTCCTAACTTAATGAGAGTTTTTTAAAAGTTATAAATGGATGTTAGAGTTTATCAAATATTTTTGTGTATGTCAACTGACATGATTATGTGATTTTTATTTATAATCTATCGATACGGTGATTATATTAATGGATTTCTAGATGTTGAAGGAGCTTTCCATGCCTGGGAGAACTCTGCTCGATCATGTTGTATATAAATTTTGAACATCGTTGGATTTGGTTTTCTAATAGGTGGGGGAGAGTTTTTGTGTCTTATTTCATGAGAGATACTGGTCAATAATTGTCTTTTTTTTGTACTGTCTTTGTCTGGTCTTGGTATCAGGTTATATTGGCTTTATACACATGGGCTGTTAAGACTTTCCTCCTCTTTGTTTACTGGGAAGGATTGGGTAAATTTTCTGTGCATTCTTATTTAAGTGTTTGGTAGAGGTCTACAGTGAAACCGTTTGGGCCTGAGGTTCGATAAGAGTATCAAATTACAAATTGATTTTTTTGGCTGTTGGGGGACTATGCTGGCTGTCTATTTGACTGTGATTGAGTTTCAGTAGTCTGATTTTTGAGGAATTGTTCCCTTCCTTATTAGATGTCAAATTTCTGAGTGTTAAGGTCTTGTGTTTTTTTTTTTTTGTTTGTTTTGGTTTTTTTTGGTAGTATTCTATTATCCTTTCAATGGCTACAGGATCTGTTGTGATGTCCCATGTTTTTTCCTGATGTTAATAATTTGTGTCTTCCTTCTATGATTATTGTCTTTCTAGAGTTTTCCCAATTTTATTGGGAATTTTTTTCAAAGAACCAGCCTTTGGTGCCATTGACTTTATTGTTTTTCTGTCTCAGTTTCAGGGATTTCTGTTCTTCTTATTTTTTAAATTATCTTACTTTAGTTTTTTCTTCTTCTTTCTTATTTTTTGTTCTTTATTTTTCAAACTTTTGAATTTGAATTAGGCCACAGAAACCATTTGCTTTACCTGTTCCCAGGTGAGGAAATAGTGAGTGCTTTTCACATTAGAAACGTAGTCAGAAACGTGGCCACTTAGTTAAGTGACTGAGCAGAGCTGTGGATTTGTCATGTGTTCTAGTCAATTGGATGCCAAGTTCCGAATGGCCGGCATCTCTGAGCACTAATAATAAATTTTTAATTAATCATTTGAAGATATAATTCTAATGTGTAAAGTTGAATTTATGGGCTCATGGTTATTCTTCAGGAGGTTAATTAAATTTAATGTTTCATACTCAAACTAGAGTATCATTAGGAAATATATAAATTTTATCACTTAGAGCTTATTTTTTCCAATAGTGAGGTAACTTGAATTGAAAAGCAATGTAAAGATCTGCCTCAAACATTCCAGTATCTTCTTTGCCTTTTTCTTTGTCCCCAAACTGATTCTGATGGAATTAATCTGTGACTAGAATGCGAATCTTAATTTGAAAAGAAATTTCAATAATCTGTTAGTCACCGGTGTTTTCTCCCATTAGAAGAACCCAGAGTCTTGCGGTAAAGACAACCATTGCTAAGAGCAGCATTCTGTAAGACATGTGGAATTATTTCCTTAAGGAAACATTTAAAGATGGTTTATCTGGATTCCTGACTCCGCTCAGACCTTGGTGAGAAACGTGATCTTTTAAGGCCACGAGCACTTGGATTATCTCTGAGTGACACCAGCGGGTGGATAGATTTGATTAATTCCTCTAATGCAGAAATCACTGTCCCAAAAAGCATATGAAGATATGACAGTTAGGTTTCTCTTTGAGAATATTATCCTTTATCCAGGGTACTGTAGGCATTCTCTTATTAACTTGCTCATGTATTTATTTAGTGATTAAAAAATTATCACGTAGGAGAAAAGCACTTTATAAACAGACACTTAGTAGACATTAGCTATTAAGCTGAAGGCCGTGAACGCATTAAAACTGGGTGTTTAAAAATCGTGTGACAGTAGGATATAAAGATCTTATTTCATGCAGGCATTTCTCTCGTAATCACTTTCGAGGCTCGAGCATCTTATTTCTGTGTGTGGCAAACTTCACAAGAAACATAACGAGCGATCTTTGCCAAACCTGCAGTTTTGTAAATGCATCAGAAGCAAATGATCCCAACTGCAGAGAGCGAGCGAGGGCCATTCAGGTCTTCCCTGCGTGCTCGGCCGTCCCACTCGGTGGGCTGTGGTCTCCTCCCCATCTGTCCTGCTCGAAGGTGCAAATACGTACATGCGTGTGTGTCGCCGTGTACATGCACCAACTGTAGAGCACGCCAAAGCAATGCCGATCGGACAAAAGTACTCGTGGCCGCCGGCAAAAGGAAAGCAGCTTTAAAAACGTGAACTCCAAAGCTTCGAGGAGAAGAGACGCCGTTGGGGGAAGAATCCACGTTTATGAGCCCCCGAATCTTGACGCGGGGCAGCAAAGCGCAGGGGAAGGTTGTAATTCTACCACAACTGAGTGTGTTGTCCAGTCTTCTGCAAAAACATCCTTCTCTTTTGGAGAACGGTGAGTCAATAAAGGCAGGAAAGCAGCTCTTGGTTTTATGCGTGGCCTGGGAAAAGGGATCTTTTCCTGACCCCCAGCAAAGGGTTTTCTGCCTAAGCAAACGGCACCACCGCAAGAGTGATGGTAAAGTTGCCGACAGACTCGCAGGGCCTCAGGGCACAACCGCCAAGTGGTGGAATCTAATCAGTTCAGCAATGATTTCCTGAAAACTGTCTCTCCAAGGTCAACTTCAAGCCCTGGGTGTTTGCTAGCCTCACGTGTGTGTTGTTTGACTCCATAAACAAGGTTCTTCCGGCATTTCTGCTTCTCTCGGTCTGGAAAGACCGTATTTAAGATGAAGTCATGTTTCCTAGAATCCTAACGTTGATGAGGGACGCATGAGAACAGAAGGCAGAATCTTGGGGACACAGCCGTCACCAGATAGCTTCCCCCTGTGCCGGAAGGTCTGGTCCACAGACGCAGGAAGACCACCTGTTTTCTGCTGGTGTCTGGACGGGTCACAGCCTGCAAGTGGCCTGCACCAGGACAGCGTCACCGTGTGGCGGGCGTCTCTCCACAGCTCCCTTTACTCAGCCTACGCCCGCTCGCTCTCCCCCTGCCCTCCGGTCAGGGTCTCTGTGCAGGGGCAGCTCCCCCGCAGGAGGGGAGGCAGACGATTTTGATGACAGGGAGTGTTTACCTTTCTTTTCCTACGCCGTCTTCCTCACCCCTGCCAACCCGCCTGTGTGCAGCCGCGTCCTCTGCACCTTCTGTGCCCGGGGTCCCCTGGCAGGTGTCAGCTCCACTGCCTACTGTACGCGTGAGAAATGTCTGGGTTTGCAGTAAATACGGGACAGCTAATTAACTCTGATCTAGGAGCGACAGATAAAATCCAGAGGCAGCTTGAGAATCATGGTAGAAATCCAAAGACTGTGTGTGTGAGTGTGTGGGAGGGGGCATTTATTATGTATATATATTCATCATGTCATATTATATAGTTATTGTACCATAGAACAGTTATTGTACATGTCATATGGATAATACATATAATAATTTTTAAATGTTTATTTTTGAGAGAGAGAGAGCAGGGGAGGGGCAGAGAGAGAGAGGGAGACACAGAACCCGAAGCAGGCTCCAGGCTCTGAGCTGCCAGCACAGAGCTTGATGTGGGGCTCGAACCCATGAACCGTGAGATCATGACCTGAGCCGAAGTCGGACGTTTAACAGACTGAGCCCCCCGGGCGCCCCCGGGACAGGGACACGTACACTGCAGGAAGCACGTGCTCCCTGGTGCTGTGACTCGTGGTTTGGGAGGTGGAGTCTTTGGGCACCAAGGGAACAGTCTTCCCAGAAGACTGTTTTCCCAGAAGATCTGAGAATCTTGAAAAACCACCGAAACCAAATGAAGACATTCTATTTTGGAGCACGAGTGTTCAAAAATTCTGAAGCCGAGACAGATTCAGCGTGTAAGGGAGGTTTCTCGGGGAATCCCGCCGACGCCCGGTGCCGCTGAGCCTCTGTCAGTGGTTGTGCGGAATCGCTAGACATCTGGGAAAAGGGCCGTCAAAAGAATGGACCCCCGACTGCCCCTCAGTGCCCCCTGGGGCCCCTCGAATTCCAGGCAGCATGGTTTAGTCGGTGCAAAACTGCAAGGCAGCACGTGACGAATACACAATTCCTCATGAGCTTTTCATTTCAGCTTATTCTATACTAATCCTTTCAGCTCAGAAAAAGTTGTAAAGGATGCTAAAATATATTTTAACACGGAAAAAGTTTAAGAAGTTAAAATACAATTCACATACATAATAGCACCCAAATTGTACCTGTATAACTTGCTAAATTCTCACAAAGTCGATACACGTGTGTAAACAGATCAAAACCCAGGACAGCACCGGCCCCCAGAGCCCGCCCTTTCCCTTCCCTCCATGGCTGGCCCCTCGGAGGACATCACCGCCCTGCCCCCGCCGGGCCTCGGGCAGGTGTGCTCATGGGGCGTCCTAGAGATAGATCTGTAACACCTGCACATTCCGTATGTGAGGTCCCTGGAGGCCGCCACGTGAGATTTATTAAAACGATGTTGCTTCCAAGATTAGCAGAGAAGTCAGTGCGTAGAGGCGTTATGTACTTGGGTGACTGTTGCCGTCAGCGGCTCTCTCCTTGCCAGCGTGGGGGAGCAAGAAGGAGCATTCCTCCTTCCTGCCGTGGACCCCCCGCGGGCTGGGGGGCCGCCCTCATCAGGAGCAGGCATCTCTTGGCGGAGAGTCTGCGTCCCAGTGGCTGGGAGGGGAAGGCATGTCCGTCCCCCCCGGGACCCTGGGCACCTTGCCTCCAAAGTTCTTATTGTGACGTGCGCGCCTCTTCCATGAGCGTGAGGAGTAGATTGGTCCCAACCTCACTCTTACGAGTCGATTACCTTGTGCCAATGATTATCTCACATAGTTTATTTCCCTCTTTGTGCCTTAAGGAGATTCTTTTCGAAGTTTAAACTTACCTGTTTTTTTGGTCGCCATTCTTTTTTGGTGAGTTTGTTCAGAACTAAATGAAATGTGCTCATTATCTGTAAAAAGTCCCAAACAAACCCAAACGTCGACTTTAACCTCTTGCTAATTGCCAAGGTCATTCTAGCATTTCTGCTTCTCTCCGTCCGGAATGTTTCCTCAAATCCTAATGCTGATGGTATCTCCCGGCAGATACGGGCCCTCCCAGTGCGCTCGCCAGACGGCTGCTAACTCAGTGTTCTGTTTTTCCTTTTCGTGATTTCTTTATCTGGGCCTCTGCTGAGGTTATCAGCCAGCTGGGCAGCACTTCGGAAAATCCTTTTTTGCCTTGAAAGGATTAATCTTGGTGCAGAATTATCTGTTCTGGCGCTTGAGTATAAGAAAGCAAAATGCTGTAGGTTGGCTCAAAATGTCCGGGAAAGCCTGGGGATATTTCGTAGGTGTGACTAAGGCAGCCCGTCCCTGCCTGTCATTCCATCCTTTTTTTGAACGTTGGCATTCCTTAACGTGACTCTCCAGGAGTACATACTGATGATCTATGCAGGTTAATCGCAAACTACGGCAAATTAATAGAGTCTTTCATAATTCTGAGGACGGCTGTAAATCTTTTCTGACTGTTGGCTGGAGATTTCCTGAGACACTAGTTTTCCTTCTCAGCAGATACGTGGTATTTTTCTGCCGACACAACACAACCAAATAAAGCCTGTGTGTATGGGTTTGTTTGCTTCTCAGGCTTCGGGGAAAAAAAAGGAAGAGTTGTGTGCTAGAACAAAATATTTTATGTGATATTGTGGCATCTTCGTTCTGGAAAATCTTTCAAGATAAGTTAGCTTCTTTATGTCTTTATTGGTTTCTGTGAAATTGTACGAACATGCATTATGCCATATCTTAACCGTCGGTCATTGAACTCATTAGAATTTTTCAGTATTTATCAGGTACATTTTATTAAATGCCTTAGTTATGCTGGAGGTGTGTCGATTGAACAGCACTTATTTCTTATTTCCCCAGTGTGGACCTGCCACTTTCGAATAATTTCAAAATTCTTTTAGCCCGATGGACGTCCCCGCCTAAAACACTGCTGCGTCAGGATCTAGTGGCTCCACAGGCCAACCAATAACATCAACAAACTGGGCGAATGTCCAATTCTTTCTTCCTGAGATCACTTTCTTTGAACTGTGAGTCTTTCACAATGTAGTAAAATTATTTCTTGTCTCTTTATTCTTCCTTCCTTCTTTCTTCCTTCCTTTCTTTCTCTTTCTTTCTTTCTCTCTCTCTTTCTTTCTTTCACTTTCTTTTCTCCAGACTACTAGAATAAAAGGAATGAAGCAGAGAATAGTTGAATTTATTTCAGGTGTGTGATTTCATTAAAATGGAAACGTCCATATGGCTCCTCTTCCGGATTCTTTTCATGGACTCTTCCCTCCAGGTGATTCATTGTATCATGATCTAGTGAGACCTTTACCTTCCTGGAGGACATTGGGTTGAGCTGGTTGAGGATGGTGGACCCGTGAAGGTGACGGAGATCACCTCTCATGGGAAGATGGGGGTGGACAGAATCGGTAGGATCAGCTGCATCCTGACGTTGGAAGAAGTGACTGTGTCTATAATCAGAAGGCTTATTCATGAGCCTCATCAAGTAAACACATGTAACACTATGTGCCTGGCATGGGTCTCAGCCTTCAAATTACTAATGCTTCCGTCTTCATGGTCTATTATCACTGGTTTGCACAAGATGAACTGGGCCCCAAACGGTCAAGCAGCCGCCCTGGTCCTCCAGCCGTCAGTGCTGGGAAGACGGACCCTCCGGGCCCCAGGGTCCATGGTTCAGAGGCTGCGCTATGCTCTCTGGGGGAAGTGGTCCTCCTTCCTGGGCCAGGGGGCTGTACCACAGGTGCGCCTACGTCCCTTCCCCGCTGAGAGAGAGGACGCATCCGTGCAGGGAGCCACGGGGAGGATGTGCCGTGCCGCGAGGAGCGTACTTATGAGGCAAGGGCGGGGATTCTACATGGAAGACGTTTTTTCTTATTTGTAACTGGAAAAGGTTTTCGAAGATCCTCTCAATTTTTCAAAGTGCTTTCAGTGCTTTTCAGCAGGTACTGAAAGCAGGAATCAGGGAACTGATGAAATGACGTTGATTGCATTAATGCCGCCTCTCAGTGCTGGCCTCCCGTCCCGGGGCAGAGCCTGAACTCACCGTGCCGAGGATCGGAAAAGACTCGAGGAGACCAGAATCCATTATTTGATAGACTTCATCCACACCCAGGATCCGTTTTCTTCCAAAAATGCTGCCTTTCTTCTTCCTTTGTGATGGAATCAATAGGAAAATATATTGAAATAGTCACATACATCATTTCACTTTTTTCTGATAAAAGTTATAGCTACCCAAAATTATAATTTTCCCCCATGGTTTCGAGTTCAGAGAAACTTCGCTCAGATATCACTGATTTTCTGGTACGTGTGAGATTATGTTAGTTACATGTGATTTCTGAGATTCTGAAACGTTTGACGCCGTAGAGCCATCCTCATTTAATATTCTGAGTTGAGGACTGGCCCCCGGTCGGAAGCCAGTGTTCCAGTCAGCTCTAGAACGCGGGAGTGGGAACGGGGGTGCAGGGCACCAGAATGCCCTTCATCAGGACTCTGCCCGTGACAGCCAATATTAATGTTTCTAAGCTGTTGCAAGTGTGTCTTCATCGGCTCGAGCTGCTGTAACAAAGCAGCACAGGCTGGGTAGTTTATAAGGAGCATGAACGTATCTCTCATGATTCTAGAGGCTGAAGTCTGGGACGAGGACTCCAACTCGGTCAGGTCCTGGTGAGAGCCCTCGTCCTGGTCCAGATGGCCGCCATCTTGTTACAGCCGCACTTGGTGGAGGGAGAGAGGGGAAGAGAGAGAAGGCTCTCTCCCTAAGGTCTCTTATTAAGGTGCTAATCCCACTGGGTGAGTTCCACCCTCATGGCCTCCTCACCTCCCAAAGGCCCCGTCCCCCGACACCATCACATCCGTGGGTTAATGCTTCAGCGTAACAGTTTAGGTGGGGACCCCACATTCACTCCACAGCAAAGCATATATGAAAACCTTCAAGGACAATGTCTTCATACTGTGCGCTTTCAGTGCATCCTGGCCGAGATACAAAATCAGATGTTTGATTCGTGTTCCTGTGTTTAAAAGTTTGTTTCCTAGTGTTAATACATTACACATTACAGAAATACATTCCTGGTATTTCTGACTTCCAGGTCTTTGGAATTCCAATCTCTCCGGAGGAGGAAGAGGTTCCCAAAGACATGTACTCATGTGTGTAGGAAAAACCCTGGAATCGTGGTCAGAGGTCTTGGTTCAAATCCAAAGCCGACAACATACCAGCTGGTAGGCAGGTCACATGATCTACGCCCTCTGGGAGTTTACTCTGCACTCCGGACTTGAGATGGTAGAACACACCCCATTCGCCTCATGGGTTGTTGTTCGGATCAGACGAGGTTGTGCATGTGAAGCCACCATGTAACTGAGCCCGGGCACCGTTCACACAGGCTCCTGTGCATCATGCACGTTTGCGGGACTGATGCTTAGTGACCAGAACGGAGGCAAAGAGGCTTCCAAGAATGCACAGAATGCGATGGTTCAAGGCATGGATGTCAGGACCAGAAGTGGGGGAGGTCCCTGGCGTGAGGAGAGGGTCGGAAGCCCATCTTCACGAGGTCACACCGGCCAGGTCCCCTGGTGGCACCCTGTGAGAATGGCCCGCCCGTCACCATGCTCCTCTTCCTGGGCAGACCACCTGTCTTCTGCCTGGAGCTCAGGGACGTCACATCTTGCCTCTGGCTGTTCTAAGCCAAGAGTGGTGACACCAGGCTCCTAGTAGCCACTAGACAAAGAGACCTGACTGAGGGTTCAAAGGCCGGCTTCGGGCTCCTGGGAAACTTCCTGTGGCCCTAAGGTGGACGTTCAGAAGGGACAGAGCCATTTCCCCTGGATTTTGTGTGGTCTGGATGTGATTTCCAGAACTGCAGCAGCCATTTTGACGGCCCCTCATCCGTAGCCCTGGCCCACACCTGCAGCAGTTGTGACTCGGCCTCCGGAGGTGCAGCCCTGTGGGGCTGATCTGAGCTGGGCTTCTCTTTACCCACAGTGAGAGGGAGACCCACCAGTCAACGGCAGTCCTGGCACGTCTGCCTGGATCCCTTATAACGTCCAGGAGACAAGAGCTACGGTCTAGTTACCAACCTCCCTGAGGAGACCCAACTAGACAGATGGTCCTCCCTCTGGATCCGTGGATCTGCAGTAGCCGTGGTGGCGAGGCGTGGAGGGCGGTGTCCCACGCCGACCTTCCTGGTAGGCAGACGGCACCCATGGCGAAGCCACCAGCTGCCACTGCAGGGCGGGTGGCCATGTTCTCTGGGGCCAAACCCACAGTGACTCTCAGGGTTGGCAGACTTTCTGTCCCACAGGAAGTCCCCCAGGATCTTGTTTTTCTCAACCAAATTCTGATAAATATGAAGCCACCGGAGACGGAAGCTTGATTTCTTATCAGACCCCAGGAGGCAGTTCTCTGCCCACTGCGTCCTGCGCACAGGCGGTAAACCCTGGTGTTGGGTCCGGCTGCACGTGGTACTGCGTCCATCGGGTTCCGGCTGCAGGGCAGGCCTGGGCCTTGGGAAGCAAGAGCAGAAGGAGATTCTGAGTCTGTTCAAATGCCTCCACCCAAGGCAGGATTCTCCGGGGAGCTTCCTGTCTTTTCGCTCAGCGCAGAGACAAGTGTCCACAGCACATCGTGTGGAATGGAACACTTTATAAGACCTCAGATATGGTATCGCCCATGTCCGTCACATGCAGACACATGCCCAAAGAGTTAGTCAGAAAGAACGCCAGCAAAAGTCACGTTCCGAATTGTCTATGCCGGCAGGGAGGGTAGACGGGTGGTGGAGTTTCTCATGATTTCTGCTTCCTTCTTGGTATTTTTGATATTATTTAGATTTTTACAATGAATATATGTCACTTTTATGAAACTAACAATATCCTTTTAAGGGGCACCCGGGTTGGTTAAGTGTCCAACTTCAGCTCAGGTCATGATCTCATGGTTTGTGAGTTTGAGCCCCGCATTGGGCTCTGTGCTGACAGCTCAGAGCCTGGAGCTGCTTCGGATTCTGTGTCTCCCTCCCCTGCTTACTCTCTGTCTCTCTCTCAAAAATAAACATTAAAAATATTTGAAAAAAAATCCTTTTAAAAATTGGACAATTTATAAGGCTAAATCTTTTGGTTTGAGAATTTTTATTTAGAACTCTTTTTCCCCCTAATAATAAGTTTGGGAAAATAATCAGTAGGCTGTTCAGAATTTTGAGAGTTTGAAATAATAAAACCATATAATTTGGGTACATGAGAATTCTTGTCTTTCTATTCTTTGCCACAGATGGAGGCACATGGATCTAATTAAGTCCAAAACAGTCTCACATTAGCAGGACAAGCCGGAATTTATTAACAATCAGGACACAATATGAGATCCATCTTATTGAGCTTAAATATCTAGATGACTGGAATGCAATCCAATTTACTTGATAAATCAAGGGATTGATTGTCTTATAGCAATATTTTGTCTCTGTGCCTCAAGCCCAGCATTTCTGATAATTTATTTTTAAAAATTAGCACATAAATATCATGCCAAGTTTTTTTTTTTTTTTTTTTTGTCGATCGCCCACTGATATTGATGTATTTCCACTTGTGTCATGAGCGCAGGTGAGTTGTGAGTTGTAAATTTAGATGAAACCCTTGGAAAATCCTAATTACTTTGGGAAACAACTAACATTGAAGAAGTGGCTCATCCTCTGATCTGTTTGGCCCGTAATTATTGGCAAGAACCGCAATCCGTAAGTTCCGCACTTTCTGTTTCGCTGGGTCTATGCTCAGCTGCGGTTTGTGGGGAAATGATGGCTTCGGAGAGGCAGCCGGCCGTGAACCAGCTTCTCTGCTTACCGTCCCTGTAACCGTGGACAACCCATTTAATCTCTGTGAACCTTCCCGTAAAATGTTGATAACAACGCCATTTTAAGATTGATGATAATGTATATATTTTGTCCGCAACAGTGTACGTGATCAATAAATAGTAGCTATTATTCCTGCAAAAATAATCAAACCTATGATGGGATATTAGATTAAAAATCAAGGAACAGGAATTGAGTAAATGGCTCATTTTTAGAGAATGAAGAAAATGTCAGTCAGGGCACAAGCAGCCGTCACTTCTGAAGCGGAAGGTGACTCTTGGCTCCCTTGTAACCGTGAGCAGAGCCCGTGGGCAGCGCGGGGTGATGACACGGGACTCGTAACCCACGGGAGAGCGAGGCCCTTCTCCAAGGGGCTTCCCGTCACCTCGCGATGTTTCGTATGCATTTCTCTATCGATGAAATGTGCGGTTTCTCATAGTTTAAGAGCAAATGAAACTGAGGCTTCTGTCTCATAATTCATGGGAGTCGATTGACATTTATGTCATTTTTGAGGAGTGGATAGTGGGCCTCAGCCTGCAGTGAATGACAAAGCCTTCCGGGCAGCAAGCTGGGGGCACAGACCCCCCTTTCTGGGGCTCCTTCCCGACAAGCGACATCTTGGAAGCACCTTTGTCTCCCCACGCTCTGTGTGACCCGGACCCAATCCACAGGGCAGGGAGGAGCTGACAGGCGAGGGGTGTCCTCAGCCTCAGGGCGTGCAGTGTAGCCCACTGCTGCGGACACAGGACTATTCGAGGGGCCGGACTGCTCTGGGAGCCTTCTCCTCTAAGGCTTGAGCCTCCTGCATTAGCCCATTTCTGTGTGTGTCCACGTGGCACCAAGCCGAGCTCCGGGCATCGTCACATGGTGCCCGAGTCTTCTCTCGCTGGCACCCCAGGCATGTGAGCTCCTGGATGGTGTAGGACACGTGAGTCTCACTCACCTGCGTGTCCAGCGGTGAGAAGGCTGGACCATGGCACAGCGCAGGGACTTTGAGCGAACCTCTAGTGAACCTGGCGTGGAGTGGGGCCAGGGAGGTGCCTGCAGGGACACCAGTGTGCGTGGTGACCCTGACCTTAGAGCATGGTCGGACAGTGCAGACAGAGGACGCAAGGGGCTGGACCTGGGCCAAGGGAGGGTCCGACAAGGGAGGGTCTCAGGAAGACCTGAGGCTAAACTTTGCAAAGGTTCCCGGTGGAAAGCAGGATCATTTGGGAGGAAAGGGGAGTCAATTGGCAGAATATTTGTAGCTGTGTCCACAGGGACAGTCGACTTACCTTCTTAACGTCACTGTCAGAGAATGAAGATTCCTGTCACTCGCGGTAAGCACTTCCGGTCTTGGATCCTGACCTGTCTGCTTTCCCTCTGGGGCACCTTACTTCTCTGCCTCTTTCTGATCTGTTGTTCTCTCTCGCTCACTCCGCTCTGCCCCGGGCTCCTTTTTGTCCATCTACAATCGTGCTTAGTGGTGTAATTTAAGTCACGAACCCCTGCTTACTTCTCCACCACTTCTCAACTCTCTCCCTCCTCAACCGTCCTGAAATATTTGCAATCTCTGTTTCAGGGTGAGCTCCCCCCTCCGTGGCTCACAACTCACAGCTGACCCCGTCCTCCGTGGGGCGGCTGACAGCCTCCTAGCGACCAAGCCGCCTGCACGTCCATCTACTCTTATTTTCCTGGGCGTCTCGGTAACACTTGACACTATTAATCACTTGATTCATAATGAGATCAAGAACAGTGACATCAGCGTCAATAATCGTGATATAAAAAACCTGTTGATGATTTGGTCCTGTCCCCCTCAAAACCCATCACCCCGTCTCCTCTTGATCAAAACCTCAGCCCGATCCCAAATGAGAGACCTCGCACAAAGGACCTGACCGGCACTCCTCAAAACCGTCAAGGTTGTCGGGAGGAAGAAAATCTGGTAACTGTCACAGCGAGAGGAGCCGAAGGAGACGCGGACGATCATGTGTGGCCCTGCAGGGAGTCCTGGGACGGGTCAAGGACGCGAGGAAACTCCCAGGGCATCTGAATAAACGATGGACATGTCCCTAAAATGATGACTTGATGTTGGTTTGTTTGTTGTGACAAAGCCGTCACACTAATGTGAGATGTTAATTGAAGGGAAAACCATGTGAGGCCCACGAGAAGTCGTGTGTAAGGTTTCTGTAAGTCGTCAGAGGTTCTGACTTGAAAAGGTTATTTTTTGAAAACATCCAATGACATACAGCTTTTGGAATGAACTTCTTTCACAAAAGCCTCAGTGTTTTCCTCATATAAGAGGCTCGGTATTACCAAACTGAGGACATTCCCTAAGAATTAAAATAGTAGGGGCGCCCGGGTGGCTTAGTCGATTGAGCGTCTGACGTCAGCTCAGGTCATGACCTTGAGGTTCGTGGGCTTGAGCCCCGCGTCGGGCTCTATGCTGACAGCTCGGAGCCTGGAGCCTGCTTTGGATTCTGTGTCTCCCTCTCTCTCTGCCTCCCCTGCTCGTGCTCTGTCTCTGTCTCTCAAAAAGAAACAAACATTAAAAAAATTAATATACTGAAGAATATACATTTCCATCAATGACTGGTTTTTGAGTATGTCATCAGCTGACTATATCTCAGAATAAATGTGTTGATTAAGTTAAAACACACCAAAGGGAAGTAAAAATATGTAAATTTCCTTTGTTTTTCTTGTGCCTTTTTTTCCCTTAAAGAAGAAAACATTCTTCATGAAAATGTGTGAGTTGACATTATAGTCTAATCATTCTTCATCACGTAAATGCTTATTTACAATATTTTTAAAAGGTGGATTATGTACATCATTTTAGGGACATACAAAAAAATGTGGATTATTCACCCGCCAGAAAACTGCGCGTTTAGAAACATGGTGAAGAGCTCTTCCTTCCAACGAGAGACCATCGGGGCTCGTCTTCGTCGGAACGGCACCGGCACATCCTGCACTTGATTTAGACAAAATATGCAGGGAGAGCCTTCTGCTGCAGCGAGCTCCGGATGCGCCCACGGCCGCCAATTTCCAGCGTTAAACGTAATCATTGGTTTAAATTTCCTGCACGACTTTCTTCCAAATCATCAGCCCTGTTCTCGGAGCTGTGTCCAGGGTCTCTTGTCTAGAATAAGGAGAAGCGGTCGCTCACTTAGGAGGATGCGTATCAGGTAGACTTTCCCCTCGTGCACGGGCCCCGCTCACGTGGCCCTTCTGCTTTGCACGTCTTCCCTGCAGCCCGAATGCCCCGCTGGGAGGCTGGGAAGGCAGGAGCGTGGCCAGGGGGCTGTTCCTCCCGTTATCCGTGCAGAATATGGGCCTCTGCTGCCCTGAGCGTTGGTTGGCCTTCCCGACACTGTACTGGGGTTGAGGCAGGAGTCGGGGGGGACAGCTGGTCTGAGGGTGCTTCTCTGAGGAGTGGGGGAACCACGGTGGCTGGGGAACCCCAGGCTGGGGAGGAATCTCCCTGATCTGCGCATTCCAAGAAACACCCAAGGGTCCTTAATGCCTCCAGCAGCCACAGACACGCTCCATTCTCGGAGGCAGGGGTGTAGAGAGCAGGCGAGTGGTCTCTGTGTGGCTGTGGGCTGGCAGCATGGCTCTAGAGGGTGGGTGCCCAGGGGTCGAAGACCGTGGGCGCAGTTACAGAAAGGTAGTGTGGCAAGAGGCATGCGGAGAGGGGTGTCTCATGGAGGCAGAAGGGGTACAAATAACCACACCCTCTTTTCTTCACCCAAATTTAAGATCAACTGAGACACAAACAAAGAGTCAGGAAGGTGCAGGATAAAATATCACTACATCATTTTTAAATTTATTTATTTAGAGAGAGAGAGTGCATGAGCAGGGGAGAGGCAGGGATGGGAGAGAGAGAATCCCAACCGGGCTCTGCACTGTCCGCACGGAGCTCAGCGGGGACTCCATTGCACGAACCGTGAGATCATGACCTGAGCCGGAATCAAGAGTCCGACGCTTAGACCACTGAGCCCCCGGGGGCCCCTGAAATGTCATTTTTATGCTGATGAAGCGTGTGGCTGGTTCACCACGTGGGAAGGTTTGTACTTCACCCCACAATTAAGACTCACCCCCAAAGTCATAATAGACCATTGGCTTTGACCCACTGTCCGCCAGCGTCTGTGTGTAAGAGTCACGCACACAGGGCCAGACCAGACGTGTGCTCCCTGCTGGCCGCTGGCCTCCACTGGCAGAGGAGATGCGCCGAGGTGACTTTCCTGGGCCGCCTCCAAACCTGCCAGTTGCGTCACCCAGGCAGGTAGAACCCAGAGGGTTATTCTTTTGCACGGTCTTCCTCTAGGAAGAGGGAGAAAAAGATAGTTCCCTCCCACCAAAACCGTGTCTTTGACAGCAGAAAAAATGCACGCCTGTGGTCATTTGTCTTTTGGGGGACATTACTCATTGTTTACGGCCCTGGGCTAAAGGCTCGGGCTGGGAAGATACAAAAGAAACGCAAGGCAGTGTCTCTGCTCCTGGAGATTACAATCTCTTGCTTCGGTGCCCCAACCGATGGCACCATTTAGGTAACAAATCACAACACATTATCAACTGCGCCAGGGAAAGAGACGAATGGCGGAGGCTTGCAAAGTCAGAGGAAGGGACAGCAGCGCCCCACGCGGGAAAGCTATCTTGAACAGCCAGGCCAGGTGCAGGGAAAAGGGTGGGAACTTCTTGGAAAGGGAAGTGCAGGACGGAGGGATTCTGTGTGTGCACACGTGTGTGTTTGCGTGGGCTGGAATGAGAACAGCGTGTCCAGACTTTTGGCAAGGGCAGGACCGCGCCGCCTTCTGTTGGCTCAGGGCTGGGAGCACGCGAGCCAGAGGCTGATTTCTGTTGACCAAGTCATTTCTTGAGCTTTTCATTCAGGTGGAGTGAATCCCAAGACTCTGATTCTGTTGTGTGCCCACGAAGTCCCCTGAGCTGGGTCCTGGCTTCCTTGAAAGCTCAGCCCATCAGTAGCCTAAAGCCGATGGCTCATCAAAATGTCGGGGGGCGGAGAAGCAAGCCACACAGTGTCTGGCTGCAGTGGGGAGTGCGGGCTAAGCCCCGTGTCTCAGTCACAGGGAGGCTGCTGTGCACAAGATCAGCTAGAGATGGGTCACCTGGGTCGGCGAGAGACGGAGCGGCTTCTGGCTGGGATGGAGATAGAGGAAAAATCCAGGGCCACCTGGGGGCTCAGCCGCTAAGCATCGGACTTGGGCTCAGGTCACGATCTCACAGTTCATGAGTTCGAGCCCCATATTGGGCTCTATGCTGACAGCAGAAAGCCTGCTTTGGATCTTCTGTCTCCCTCTCTTTGCCCCTCCCCTCACTGAGCTCTCTCTCTCTCTCTCTCTCCCAAAAATAAATGAACATTGGAAAAACAAAGAAAAAAATACCAGCAGTGTCAGGGGCATCTGATAGAGGCTGAGATTTTGTGCGCTTTCCCCCTAGCTTTATCGATATAGAATTGACACACCACATTGTGTAAGTTTCAGGTGTGCAGCTTGTTGGTCCAATGCATTTATAAAATGCAAAATGATTGCCACCAGGGTGTTGGCTACAATCTTTATTTTGTCATATATTTTTGTCATTTTTTATAAAGTCTGTCTGTTTATTTTTGAGAGGGGGAGATTTATTCTGAGAGAGAGTTATGATTTCTTTTATTTTCTTTCTCGTGTGTGTGCAAGTGCACACGTGTGTACGGTGCCAAGATTTAGTATCTGCTCTCTTAGCCACATTCAAGAACTGTAGGATTTTCTTACGTGAACCCCACACTCTGTTTCTTTCTACTTAAACTTTACAACCCGTGTTCACTTCTTGTCACGTGAATCGAGAACAAGACAGAGATATAGAAAGATAGAGAACGACTCATGTACATCTGCATCATTCTCTTTGATTTAGAGATTCCATTCCAGAGCTGTGCTTTAAAAGAAATCAGCATAAACACACACGAAACAGTCAAAGAAAAAGGAAGCAAGTCATTCAGCCAACCAGGTATCAGATCATATTAGAGTAAATTATGCGTAGTCACTTGATGACATGTAATAAAGCCGTTAAATTAATTTACACCCAGCTACAGACGCAGTGCCTGGAATTGCCAGGCACCAAGGGTTTCGTGGAACATGAAGAATGCATGTGCTGTAATAGTATGTAACAAACGGAACAAAATTACGCCTGCGGTGCGCTCATCAGCGTGACCATGGCCATCTCCCCCTCCCCACATTCCTGCCTTGGGTTAAGCCTTGAGAGGAATATTGAAGAGTAGGCGTGATTCTATCTACTTCTCTGTAACTTTTATGTTTCTGGAATTTCTTTAATGAAGGAAACCAACTAAATACGCTGGTGCTCTGGAGGCGGAGCTTCAAACGTCCAGGGAAACGGGCTGGTCCGCGGGGCTCACACCTCTTCACGGATTCGGGCACGTGAGGGTTTGGGATTTACACTCCACTTTGCTTTGCTTGTGTCACTGATGATGCCCGGGGATGTGCGTGTGTGTGGTGTGTGTGTGTGATGTGTGTGTGACGTGTGTGTCTGGTGTGGTGTGTGTGTCTGGTGTGTGTTGCGTGTGTGTGGTGTGATGTGCATGTGTGTGATGTGTGCCTGTGTGTGCACAACCGATTTGTATCAGTCGCGCGGGCAGCAGCACCACCTATTGCCCTCGGTTGCGGGGTCCCTGCGGACTGGCGGCCCGGGTCCCGTCCTTGGCCCGGGTCTCCAGCGTTTGGCATCAAACACGGCTCACGGGTGACACTCTGCCGCCGTCTCGGAGGCTGGATTTGCTCCCCGGCAGAGTTTCGGGCTTCGCGGTGAAGACGGAGATGGGCGCGGAGTCGCCGGGAGTTTCCTGCAGCGGGAGGAGCTGGGCCTGGGACTCCTGGGAACGCTGCCGCTCAGCCTCCGTCGGAGCCCGAAGACCCCGAGCCGAGCCCAGTCGTGCAGAGAAGCCCGCGCGTTTGGAGGGGGCACTGTGGTGAGGTCGGGAGGGGACTGCACGTGGCCCCGGGCCCACAAAAGGGCGTCTGCCATTTCTGTCGTGGTCGTTTGGGGTGTGTGAAGATTGGAGATAGGGAAGTGTGGGCGTTCCTTGGGTTTTAATAAGCTACGGCTTCGAGGCAGACGGTAAGTAAGTGGACAGGTGGGGGTGCTAGGCAGTGACTGTGGCCGTGTGGACAGGTTGATCGGGGACGCCTGTATGAGACAGTGCCACGAGGGCGGTGAGTCAGGTGTGCAGGACTTAGAGCCCTCCAGCCCTACGGAATCAGAAAAGCCATGGAGCCAGAGTAAACACGATGCGCTCAAGAGTTGTGCCTGGTGCCCAAGGGAGAATCCTGGGGGCTGATGTTGGAGGAGGGCGAGGGGAGGCAGGGCGTGTGGACCACGGCAAGCACTTGTGGTGCTGCTGCGCGATTTTAAGCAGGGGAGTAGCCGCGTATAGTTTTTATTTAACGTATCCTTGTGTTTCTCTGTGTTAAGTGCGTTGTGCGGAGTCCGAGAGCAGGGCGGGGGACCCAGTAGGTGTCCTGCAGTGGGTGTGTGTTCAGGCCCGGGAAGCGGGATCCTGGCACATTGGGTGGTTTGTGCAAAATGAGAAAAGGAATCGGTGGTGACAACAAGGTTTGGTGTGTCCCTGGACAGCGGGACCCAGCCTTGGCTGCGTCGGGAAGGGCGTGGGCAGTCAGCTGGCCATGGGGAGGCGGCTCAGGTGTTTGGTCCTGTGCTGCTTGAGATCACTAATGACGCGCCAATGGCAATGCCAAGTGGGCCTCGGCGCGTAGACCCTGAACTTCCGTGGGGGCTCGGGTAGAGACAGGAGCCTCTCTGTCCCTGGTGTGCGGGCGGAATATGTAATAATTCCTTCTGTACGTAACCCCTGGGACCCAGCGCAAAATGCAGATGTGGGTCCCTCATCCTTAAGTCCTTAAAAATATCAATGACGCCGTGGTGGTCGGCGAGCGGCATGGAAGAAGGTGGAGGGCTCCCCGTGGGTGCTGCGGGTGCACCGGTGACTGGGGTGAGGGCGTTCCAGGGGCACGAGCGAGAGGACGACGCCTTGGTTGAAGTGGTTTGGGGGAAACAGAAGTCAAAGGGGAGAGGAAGCAGAGGACGCCAGAGTCAATTAAGGCGCCTCTGAGGTCGGCGCACCAGGTCTTTCTGGAAAACCTGCAGCCTCTGCTGTCCGTGGTCATTGAATGCCTCCCGACATTGTCCAGCTGCTGTCTTTGTAGCTGGGAGTAAGTCAGGGTGTGCCCTCCTAAGGCAGCTGGGGACACCGGTTTCTGACGTGTTTCAGAGTCTTACACAATGCGTGCTCACAACGCACCCCCATCAGAAGGAGCAGATTACGTGCACCGTCTTGCGTAAGAGACGCCTCAGATTCGTACGGTGGCGCGGCTTGTTGACAACAGCAGGACGCAGCTGCCAGGCAAATGGAGGAGGAAAAAAATAGCATAATTTAGAGTGAATCACCCATTAACTGTGTTTCTCCCACAAGTTAATCTGGAACAGCAGAGAGCAGCTGAAGGTATAAGCGAATTAACGTTGACTGGAGGAAACGGTCTTCCCAAGCCTCTGTTGTCATTCGGAAGACACGAGGAATTCTAAAAGCGCTTCAAAGTTCTTGGCATTAGTGCTGGGGAGCCTCTCTCTCTATAACATGTACGTATATACATATATACGTATTTTCTTATATTTAAAACTAATACATTAAAAGAAAGTTACCCATGAGCACTTGGAAGTATTGTAGCCGATGCTACAAATCTCGAGAATTCTCATTCTCTGATTTCCAGAAGTGACCTCAGTGGTTTATTCGCAGAGTTGACAATGCTTCTGTGGGTCTTAGCCCCATCTCATTGGCATCTCGTCCTCCCTGTGCCCATCAAAATTCCAGAATCCACAAACTCAATGTACTAACTGCTACTTTTCAAGTAGTGTCTTTATTTTTTTTTTACCACAGAGTTAAAGAGCTCTAAGAATGTGAGTCCATATATATATTCTTAATTACTCCTTGCTTTTCTAGGTAGTGAGAATGAGTTCAGAAAGAAAAAGCAAGCTGCATAAACATGCCCAGGGTCCTCAGTGGTGGAGTCAGACTCTGCTCCGCGTCTCCTGATGTCCCCCCCAGACAGCTCTCATCCCAGGTCGTCTCTGGTGCGCAGCTGCGTGCTTTACTGGCATTGTACGTGTTCCACGGTGTATTTAGTGTCATGTTCTCACATTCCGGTATTTTCTGCTGGAGACTTCGTTGTTTAAAATGGCGCCCAAGCATGGTGGGGAGGCGCTGTGGGTGCTCTAGAGGTAGGAAGGCTGCGTTGTGCCTCACAGAGGAAACGCGTGCTGGATAAGTGCTCTGGGGTGTGGGTTACAGCTCTGTTGGCTGCGGGTTCCACGGTACTGACTTGACAACGAGTATTCTGCATGGTGTCCTTAAATAGAAACACACAGACAACAAGGTCATGGGTTGAGTGGTTGACAGACGTGGGACCGGAGGCTCTCAGGAACCCCACCTTGTGTCTGCCCAGGGTCCCTGGCTCGGTGTTCCCACATTCAGTGACTTTTTAGAGCATATCTACCACAAATAACCAGAATCAGGTGTGCCTCGAGATTTACTCCATGAAAACGATGGATATTCACACAATTGAAGAGATAAATACTTTAATTAGCCTCATGTCAGGTCAGGTTTTAGCATTAATTTATTTTAGGTCAAGCCAGGTGCAGCCACCATATGAGTTAAGAAAAAATATTGGCTTTCAAACTCAGGATGTCAGAATTTCAAGGAAGGAGCTGGGACTCTCTTACCTTTAGGCTCCATGTAATGGAAGAGTGTGTTAATTGGCTTCGCGCGTTGTGGGGAAATCTATCAACACACCATTTCTTGAACTTTTAAAATTAATTAGTTTGTGAACGTCCTCTTGTGACTGTTTATGTTCTTGCATGTAGCAATCCGCTTTGGTTAATCACGTGAAGCCAGTGTTAGCGGAGCAGTGTTGACTTACCACAAATTCCAAAGTCATAAAGTACAAGGTGTAGATTTATTAGACACAACTCTTGCTTTCCTGTGCTCAGAGGTGCAGACGGGGTGTGGGTGTGCGGACAGGATTCACAGCTCACCGACGCCCTAGTTACAACCTCCCTTTCTACCAGATCCTTCATCAGAGCAGCTAACGGGAAGCGACTGGTTGATTTGAGTTGGATCTCCTGGCTCTGCCCCGGGAATGCTGCCGCTGAGAAGCAAAATGACCACGACGGCACCAGAATAGGAGAGAATTCACAGAACAGCACGTGTAAACCCAGGCTCTGGATGACGAAGGGTCAGTCATGAAATAGAAGAGGAGATTGGAGGTACACATATACATGTGTAAAAAAAGGGCAGAATTTTATTTTTCTTTTTAAGTATTAAATTTATTTTATGAATAAATATGTGTGTAATTTCTTCTTAAAATTCTTTCTAATGTTTATTTAGTTTTTGAGAAAGTGAGAGAGACAGAGCACAAGCAGGGGAGGGGAGGACAGAGGGAGACACAAAACTGGAAGCAGGCTCCAGGCTCTGAGCTGTCAGCACAGAGGCTGACGTGGGGCTGGAACTCATGACCCACAATATCATGACACTTAACCGACTGAGCCAACCAGGTGCCCCAATATGTGGGTATTTTCAAACAAAAAGCTTCAAATGTAAAGAAGTGTACATAATAAATCTTTACTTGGAAATTAAGATGTAACACTACCAATTTAATAGGCATAATATGTTTTCACAGTTTTCAGTTATTGTTCTAGGTCTGTGTTTGAGTGAAAATCTATCCGTGAGCAATTCCGAAGCAACTTAAAAAGCAATTAGAAAGTGCTTTCTGTCTCATGTCTTTTGAATGAGATGGTGCTAATGTTAATTGCTCGCCACACATCCAGGTGTTTTCTAAGCATCTTGAGTTGTGTGTGTGTGCCTGTGTGTGTACCATATAATAATAATTTGAGACATGGCCACTGCTTTAGCTATTTTTGGTTACAGAAGAGTTTAGAGAGTATTGAAAGTGATTTCCTGTTTTTGGATGCATTTTATTATTTCTAGCCTTGACTGCATAGCTATTATTGCAATTGTTAAAAAAAACATTATATGTAAATTATTTGAAATATTTTTATGCTGTTGGGAATCCTAAATATGTATTGTTGTAAGTGTACCTCTAATTTTCTGATGAATCTTCAACAATTCATACCATTAGTTAAGATTTAACCCTAAACCCATGAAGGAATAGTAACTAGAAGTGGTTGTTACATGAGTATATAAATAAAGGAATTTTGGCCCATATGCCCACACACAGACACATATTTGTATTTTCTAAATAGATTTTTTTAAATGTATAATTTGAAGACAGTGGTATGACTATCAATGGTATATAAGACGACTGCTTGGATTTTGAACACAATTCAGTATTTTTTCAAACTTGGACATATAAAAATGCCAAATTGTCATAGACATCGTGACTTGAAGAATAGGATCTTGGAGATAGCAGTGGGAGTGTTGGGATCATCCCTCCTGGGGGAGATCAGACCAGTTCTCTTGACTATATTAGCAAACTGTGAACTCCTCAAAGGCAGCGTACACAGGCTATTGCAAAAAGCACACGTTACCAGTACATGTTGTTCGTGACAGTGACTGGTCAGAAGTATTCTCACTGCCCAGCACAGTGCCTGGGACACAGAGGGTTTACCAGGGGATAAATGAACAGAGTCTAGCGAGCATAGCACATTGCCCGGATTTTCTTTCTTTGATCCGGAGAATAGAAGTGAAGGACACGGGCTTCCATTTGTACAGTCAGTGAAGTTAATTATAGGAAATCACCCTTCTGGTATTTCTGGGAACATTTGCTGGGAAAAGTCAAGCGCTTTCTTCCCCGTCAAATATTTAAGATGGGAAGATTTAATTTTAATCCTACTTGATAGGGCTTGGGTCAACTATAAAATTATAATACTTAAAAAATCACTTCAAAAGACTTTTTTAAGGAAGATTATCCTGCTAGGCTTAGAAGAGAAACACACCCTCATTGGAGGGGATCCTTCTACGGCGACGTTCACTCCATCGCTGCGCTGAAGACCGTTAACCTTGTGCTTGAGATAATCCACTTGTAATATTCAAGATGCCCTCTGGATCTTGAATAAAAGACACACAAATGGATTCTTAGTTGTTTCTTAATTGTTTCTTTCCAAACAGAACATGTGCACGTAGGGGTGCAAGTGTCTCTTCCCTCTCAACCGGCAGGAATGAGAGCTGAAGGCGGAAGCCGGCCCCACGAGGCTCGCGGAGTGTCCGAGTCACACAGCTCATAATGATCAGCGGATTTCCAGGTCCAGAGCCTCCCCGGCTTCAGAGCGACACAAGTTAAAGTTAATCAAGTACAAAATGGCTTAAATTGGTACATTGCAAGTCGAGTGACAGGCAAAGTGGAAGAATCCTGCCGCCCCTCTCTCCGCACCCCCGCCCTCCTCCCTCTGAGCCCCGGTGTGAACTGCTCGGAAGAGAATTGGCATCAGATGATGTCGGTCTTGAGGGACTTCATGCGTTAGCGCTCCAGCTCGGCTGGGCGCGCCCCTGCTAATGAGAGAGGCCGCCATCGGGGGATGCAGCGCCGTGTAGACGCTTCCACCAAAATGGATTATTTCAGCCTCGTTGGTCACAGATTCTGTAGTTCTTCAGCGATTCATCTTACTATTAATAATGTCAGAGAATTTTAGGCCCTTGAATTAAATAATGATAAATAGGAGCCACGCAGTGCGTGAGGCTGAGGCAGGGCTGTGTATTTCAGCATGCAGCACTGTCAGGCCTGATAAATCGGATCCCTGAAATAGTTTATAAAGCACTGAATTGATGTGGCCGTTGGTGAGGGAGAGAATTAATGTTGCCAAATAGGCCTGCAGCCTAGATTGGATGAAAGCTGAGGAAAGCCTTTTCTATAAATGCTGTGTCCGTGTAGGAAATGGTTGCAGGGAGAGGGGGGTAAGGCACACGGGGAAATAATGTGCCTCCGTGACCTCAGGGGTGCCGGTTGGGGAGGGGCCTCATGGAGGGCTCGCAGGAAGGGGGAGGGCAGTCACAGCGCTCGTTTGTCATCGAGGTCGTGATCACACACGCCAGAGGGCAGAATGAGGGCCCGTCTGAGGAGCCGGTGGCTACTTCCCAGCTCTGTGGAGCTGGGCTGACGGTTCCATGTCAAAGGAAGCGTCCTCAGGAGCCCTGTCTCGTGTCCCCCCTTCCCAGGCCGGACCCAGCCAGCACAGCAGCCCGAGGCCACCCTCTGGTCCATGTGACATGTACTGATATCCCATTTGGTCTTTACACAGGAAATCAAGCTCATTTCTTTTTTTTTCTGAACATTTCTGTAGCCAATGCCAGCTGGGGAAATGTTCGGATCACAGGGCTTTGAGAATGTGCTAATTTATAAGTACTGTTAAAATAGCATTTCAATTATTAGTGGAACGTTCCTAAAGTTCAAGGTTGGATTCCAGTTTGTTTGGTGTCGGAAAAGGTCAATCTTTCAATGTTTCCCTAATGAGTTCGCTATAGACCTTAACTTAATAGACGTCTGAGCCTTTTCTGAACACGGCAATCCTGGCCTGCGCTATTTCTCCCCTCTGTTATCACTCATTTAATAAGGTTTTTGCAGATGTTTTATCTGGAGAAGGAAGATTAAAGCAGATAAACTCACTAAGCGCCTCACATTTTTGTAACTTCTCATATCTGCGTGGTATTAATTATTTTGATGTTTGTATGTTTTTAAGAGAAAGAGAGAGACAGAGACAGCACGAGCAGGCAAAGGGCAGAGAGAGAGGGAGACACAGAATCCGAAGCAGGCTCCAGGCTCTGCAGTGACAGCAGAGAGCCTGACGTGGGACTCGAACCCATGGACCGTGAGATCGTGACCTGAGCCGAAGCCGGATGCTTAACCGACTGAGCCCCCACGTGCTCTTCATATCTGCAAGGTACTAAAAAAAGAAGTAGAAGGTGCTACATTTTTGTCCAAATGAGTCGATCCAAAGGCAAGGTCAATGCCTCGGAGTCCTGTCCCTTGAATATGTGCTTTGTTCACTTAGTTTCTCTTTTTTAAGGTCTTTCTGAAGGTCTGGAGTGGAATGGAGGACAGGCCTCCGGCTCCTGAGTAGCTTCCTGACCAGGCATGACGATTTCCATCCTGCTAAATATCTAGAGAACATTTAGAAGCAAGATGTGAGTAAATGTTGATGTGTATCTTATTCAGCAACTCGATGCGGGATTTAGGGATTCATGGGAGATTTCCTCTTCTTGGTGAAGCCGTTGGGGGGTTTTTAGGAAAGAAAGGATCCAATATGGTCCTCACGTGGTGCCTTTCTCTCAAGACCAAAAGAGAATACTTATGGAGACCAGTCAGTAGAGACGTGGTGAAAGACAGACGGTCTCCGTAAATAAAGTCGTGTCTTACCTAGACGGTGCGATTATACTTTTCTAAATGCGAGGAGCCCGGAAGACGAGACAGTTGCTGGGCAGACAGCCCCTGGCGGAGGGTCAGCCTGCAGGAGGCTCTTCAGATTCTCCACTTACCTGTGCTTCAAAGCGCCCGCTAACGGGTGGTCCTTCAGCCCACCATGGTTTATCAGTGGTTAAAATAAGGGACGAGCAGGGATTTCAAGACAGTCCTGGGAGGAAGGCAAGCGTGGAGAACATGGGATCTTGGCTTTTCCCCGGTGAGGAAGGGTCCCACTGTCCTTTCCCACCTGAGGCTCCTGCCTCCCTTGGGGACGCTTCTTCCGCCTACCGTCACCTGCTCAGGGGCGTCTGTGAGGACAGAAAAGTGCCCCTCCGTATGGCACATTCTCATACTGAAACCACTTTCTAGAAGCTGAACTCTGTGTCCCCGCAGGGACCACATCCGTGTGCCTGGATCAGAGATGGGTACTTAGGTGAGCAGGGATCACTCACTTCGCTTTGCCTCTACCCATCCCAGCTTTACAACGGAAAGTCCCTGAGTCCCAGGGGCCAACTGAGTCCCTGTCTCATCCCTGCCAGCCTGGGACCGCTGATCAACCCAAAATGTAACCGTGACCCTGATGTGTGAATTGCCTTGAGTTTGGAAGACCATCTGCTTAGCTTTTGGTTATTTTGCCCTGCTTCTATTTATTTATTTATTTTTGTGGAGTCTAGCATTTTGTTTTATTTTATTTTATTTTATTTTATTTTATTTTATTTTATTTACAGAGAGCGAGAGCGAGAGCACATGTGTGAACAGGGGAAGCACAGAATCCCAAGCAGGCTCTCCCTTCATTCAGTGCAGAGCCTGACTCGGGGCTTGATCCCACAACCCTGGGATCATGACCTGAGCTGAATCAAAGAGTCTAGTACTCAAACAACTGAGTCCCCAGGCTCCCCTGGAGTTCAGCTCTTTAAATCATACTGCGACATGTAAAAGCACAAAGCATTAACTTCTTACGATGGTGGATTAAATAGGATTGAGCTTTTCCGTGATGGGAGACGGTCTTCCCCGTGGCTGGCTGGAAAGCGTCACCTCTGTGAGACCGAGAACTTGCATTTCAAGCAGAGCGTTTTCTGTTCCAGCCTCTTCTCTGTGCTGTTTCTCCATAACGTGTCCTCACCAGACACTCCTTCCTGTCATGCCCCTCTCGGCCTCAGTGGCTAAATTTCTCCTGGAAGGGCGTTTCTAGCTGACAAAGACCCAAACGGGGACAGAGTTCTCGTCCCCGGAGGGGCAGTGTTGGGGGCAGGGCTTAGAGAAGCTCCCTGTTTCCAGGCTGATGGCTGTGTTCAGGATGGTTGGAGTTGGTGGGAGTCTGATTTGCAAATTAGCTTAATATTCCTCAACTCTGATTTACGTGAAGTGAGCAAAATCAGGCTGATCTGGGTCTAAAAGTCTTGGAGAGATGCAGGGTACGGGCAATTTTCCCCATCTGCATTAATTTGGTTTGGCTGGTTGAAGTCAGCTTCTCTTCGTGGAAGCCGGCTCTCTTCCCCACACGTTGATGCGCTCCACGGTGAGCTAGAAGAAAAAACCCGAGACAAAAGGAAGATGCAATCAACTATGCAATTTTCCTACTAGATGTGCTGTTTATGGTAGAAAAGCAGAGGGATGTCTGTACTCTGCCTGTCCGTGGATGTGGGCTCCGCGGGCTGGGGGAGAGGTGATTCCCAGTGCCGGCGCAGGGAGGACAGCGCGGTCTGCCCCGAACCCCGGCTGTGCTGCTTGCCCGGACGGGGGCTGCCCAGCACCCCGCTTTACATCTTCAGCGGGAAGCGCACCATTTGGTGAACAGGAAGGCCTCACCCCAACGCCGCGGAATGTGTGACTCCTCCGTCTTTCTTGTGACTCTGGCGGAGGCCTCTAAATTGGGAGTAATCTTGCATAGCTCGGGGGCTCCCTCCGTGTGGTCCAGCCAGGTGAGCTGGGGATGAAGTGTGGCAGCCAGTACAGGGCGGTTAAATGGAGTGGACGTGCTGTGTGGAGGACGATAAACCAGCGGGCAACGCACCGGCCCGAGGGACGCTTTTATGAACACATCCAGAGCCTTATTGCGCAGCGGCCCCGGGCCACGGGCAGAGGGGAGAACAGCAGGCTCTCTGAGGCAGGAGCAGAAATCTGCCCATTCGCCTGACGGATTAAAGGGCAGCTGTTTCTCCCGCGTGGTGGGAGGGACGTCAGAGAGGCTCCGGACACAGCCCGATGACATATGAAGTGGGGGGGGGGGTCCTCACGCAGGGGGTTGGGAGCTCCAGGAAGGTCCCCTCCGTGAAATAAAGCTCACCGAGTATCTCACAGCCGATGTCCCACGGCCTGGACCCCCGACGGATCTCCTGTCCTTCCCCCCAGCTAGCAGCTCGGCGGCCAGGTCCGTCCGCTCTCTTTCACCTCAGATGTGCCAAGATTTCTCCTGCCTCAACACCGTTGTGTCCTTTCTTTCTTTTGTTTTACGTTTAACCTTTTCCCCTTTTTTTCCTGGCCGTGTGGTGATCATACGGTGCTTATGAGTTTCAGGTGCACAGCCTGGTGATCCCACTCCTGCTCCTCACCGAAGCCGCTCTGAGTCCCCTCTCCGACCTCCTCGGTCCCCCCTAGGCTCTGAAGCCACCACTTTGATCTCCGCATGCAAGTCTGCTGTTCTGCTTCTCTGTGTTTCTCTGGTTTCTTTCTTATTTTTGTAAGTTTACTTATTTATTTTGAGAAAGAGAGACAGAGAGTGAGTAGGGGTGGAGAAGAGAGGGAGAGAGAGAGTCCCAAGCAGACTCTGCGCTGTCAGCAGAGAGCCCGACATGGGCTCAGACTCAAGAACCGTGAGGTCCTGACCTGAGTCGAAGTCAGATGCTTCACTGACTGAGCCTCCCAGACGCCCATTTGGTTTCTAAGTGTCTCCATTTTTACAAGGGCTCCTGCATTTTTATCTTGGAAATGACATCTTAAACTCTGTCCCAAGGAAGGGAGTTGCTGCCCTGCACCAAGCTCCCACACCGTTCAGAGATCATAGCAGGATCCGTCCTGATTTTACCCCTTTACTGCTTTTTTGTATATATATATTTTTTTTTTTGGCATTTTCTCATCCTGGTACAGTTCAGACAGCGTCTGGGACATAGCATCTTCTCTGTAAATACCTGTTATTTGCACTTCAGTCCTCGTGCATGGTATTATTATTAGAGATTCGTTTGGCTACAGAAAACATGGCTCAAGAAGGCGGGTAACTGAGGGTGGCCAAACACTGTTAGGACTTCCCTGTGACTTGACCCGTTCGGATTTGACTTCTGCCGGAGACTAGGGATGTTTTCATCGAAACCAGGCACAGGCCTAACTACGCGTCCTTAGCACCTCTCGGTCCTTCTTCTCCTTTTCTATCTTCCTTCACTTGGGGAGGAGGGAGAATAATATATCATTCTTTTCATATTGCTGGTAACATTACAATAAAGCAAGGAAGATGCTCTTCCCTGGCAAAGGCAGTTTCTATTCATACGGCCGTATGATGTGAATCACATCCAGCTAGATCGATGATATAAACTAGATTCTCCTTTCGATATTTCACCTCTGCTCTCTGACCTCAATTTTACCCTGACCTCCAAAGAGAGGTAACTTCGGCTAATAGTTTGGAATCTACTCTTCCAAACAATTTTCTATCCATTTGCACGCTTCCTACTGTGGCCTCATATTACTAACTATTTATTGATTTCTGCCCCTTTCTTTGTTATTTCCTATTCTCTGTTTTCTTCGGGCTCATTTTCCTGTTCTTTGGGTACACTCTGAAGTTGAATGCTTAACTCATCGGTTTCCTGCCTTTCTTCTCTCCGACGTGAGCATTTAAGGCTAAATTGCCCCTAAGTACCATCTCAGCAGCACACGACCATTTTTGACATTTTCAAAATTATAGTCCAGCCCCCAGAATTTCTCATTGACAGTATGATTTCCCCTTTCGGAAATAAAATATTTATAGAATATTTAACATTTTTAAATGTTTTGGTTTATTTTTAGACATCTCGTGATTCACCTAAATTAACGGCACTGTAGTTAGAGAACGCCGTGTGTGTTCTTGGGGACCCCTCGCTGTGTCTTATGTTTGTGTTGTCCCGACTCGTCTCTGCTTCTTTTCTTTTTTCTCTCTTCTGCCTTCTTTCGGATTGAAATGCACACTGTTTCTGCTTAATATAAAATTGACATACAGAGTGACGCACGAGCCTTGAGCCTTGCAGGTCGATGAGCGGAGCGAGCCCCACACGCAGACCCTTTGTTGAAAGCTGACAGAGGAGCAGCCGCCGAGCGTCTCCGGGGCCCCTTCCCGACCGTCCCCTTCCCCCTGGACACCCCACCTGCTGGTTAATTGGACCAGTTCTGAGCTCAGGGAGATCCCGATGTTCCGCAGCTCACCACTCTGGTCCGGCACGGTTCTGAGGTTCTCTGGGTGACGGAGCCATGTACTCTGTTCCTTTAAAAACAGCGTGGGGTCGTATTCACCAGTATGAATATGCTGCAGTTTCCTTACTCAATCTTCTTTTTTTTTTAAGTTTTTAAATTTACTTTGAGAGAGAGAGAGAGAGAGCATGAGCAGGGTAGGGGCAGAAAAATAGAGAGGGAGAGAGAGAATCCAAAAGCAGGCTCCACGCTGTCAGCACAGAGCCCAACATGGGGCTCGAACCCACAAACATGAGATCATGACCTGAGCCGAAGACAGACGCTGAACCGGCTGAGCCCCCCAGGCCCCCGGGGTTGTTGAACGCTTTCACTTTAGCCCTTCTGTGCTGTGTGGTGGCATCTCAGGGCGGTTTTAATTTTCCGCTCCCCGAGGACCAGTAATAACTGGGCATTTGCACACACACATTCACCATTGAAGTATCTTTGTGAGTGTGTGTCCCAGATTCTGCTCATATTTGTGAGGGGCCCGGGAGCTGCATGGTGGGGACACTGAGCTTCCCGCGAGAGAGCTTTGTTTTGACGGTCATTCACCTGCCAGAGGGTCCGTGGTTCTTTAGAGGTGGTTTCTATCTCCTGCGTTGCTCGCCTTTGCTGAGGTGTGTCTGGAGCACCTTTGCGTCCAGCTGGAGGAGCCCCGTCCCCTCTCTGGGCTCAGTGCACGTCTGGAGTCGGGGTGTGTCCATGCTCCGGCTGGATGGGACTCGGACTGAGCGCCCTTCACCCCTGCATCGAGCCCCTTCCCCACGCTGGCGGTGACTACAGGGCCTTGATGAGTCCTTGACGAGTCCTTCCCGGGCAGGTGGCCCTCGCTTTTCCAACGTTCACCCCCGGCCACTTCGCTTTTACAGAACACTTCATTAGTACCCGTTCTCACACGCCAGAAGAAGACGACTTTTGCTTCTGAGAGAAAGAGTGAGAAGCACGAAGAGCATTCAGTGGGGGCTGGCGGCCAGCTCGCGGCGGCCGTGACAGCGACACCTGCCAGCGCCTTCCCGAATGGCACGCGGCCGTCTACACCGGCTGTCTACACTGGCCACCGGGGCTCCAGCTGTGTCCACAGCGCCTGGATGGCTCAGTCAGTTGAGCATCCGACTCTTCATTTTGGCTCAAGTCACGATCCTGGCATGGTGAGATTGAGCCCAGCATCAGGCTCCTCGCTGACAGCACAGAGTCTGCTTGGAATTCTCTCTCTCCTCTTCTCTCTGCCCCTCCCCGTTCTCTCACTCTGTCTCTCTCTCAATGTGAATAAATAAACGTAAGAAAACAATGCTGCTATGAGCAGTCACTGAGTTATGGATACACAATTAGGTCTGCAATGGCTGGGTCATATAGCAATCCGTTTAGCTTTTTGAGGAAATGACAAATCATTTTCCAAAGTCAACCAACACTGTTATTGTCGGTCTTGTTTTAAAAGTATAATTTATTGTCAAATTGGCTAACATTCAGTATGTACAGTGTGCTCTAAGTTTGGGGGCTCATCACTGACGTACACCCAGTGCTCATCCCAACAAGTGCCCTCCTCAATGACTGTCTGTCTTTTTGATTACAGCCATTTCTGTGGGTGTGAAGAGGGGACACACTGCAGGTTCCGTTTGCGTTCTGCTAATGACTAAAGGCAGTGAGCATCTTCTCATGTGCACTGGACATTTGCACGTCTTTTTGGGGAAATGTTTTTTGAAATATTTTCTCCATTTTTTTAACTGGCTTATCTTTTTATTGTTGAATTGTAAACACTCTTTACATATTCTGGATATGTCTTATATCAGATATATTATTTCAACATTTTCTCCTATCTTGTGGGTTGTATTTTCACTTTGTTGATGGTTTCTTTTGGAGCACAATCATTTAATATTGATAAACTCTGATTTATGTGTATTTTCTTTGTTGTGTCTTTGGCGTTCTATCTAAAAAGTACTGTTTTATTCAAGATCACAGAGATGCCTTCTTCTAGGAGTTTTATTGTTGAGCCCTTGTACGTAGGTCTATTATCCATATTGAGTTTACTTTTGTTTACAGGGAAAGGTAGGAAGACTAATCAATTCTTTCACGTGTGAATATCCAGGCATTCGTTCCACAAAAAGACTCTCCCTTTCTCCATGAATGATCTGGGCACCCTTTTTGAAAGCAAATTCACCATAGAGGTAATGATTTATTTCTGGGCTCCTAATTGTCCTCCACTGATCTATACGCCCATCTTATACCAGTACCACACTGTCTCAATCACTGTAGCTTTGTAGTAAGTTTTGAATTAGGGAGCAGGAGTCCTTCACCTTTGTTCTTTTTCTAGATTGCTTTGGCTATTCTGGGTCCCTTGCAATAACGTAATCATTTTAGAATCAGCTTGTCAATTTCTGCAAAAACAGGCAGCTGGCATTCTGGTAAGTATTGCACTGAATCTGAAGACCAATTTAAGATGTATTATTCCCTTAGTAAGTCTTCCAATTCATGAGTGTACAGAGGTTTTCCTATTTATTTGCATATTCTTTAATTTCTTTCAACAATGCTTGTCAAAAACATTTATGTAGCTTTCAGTGGGTGAGTCTTGTAATACTTTTCAGAAATTTATTCTCAAATATTTTACTCTTTTCAATGGTACTGTAAATAATGTAGTTTTTTAAATTTCATTTTCATATGGTTCTCTGTTAGTGTATACACATACAAATGATTTTTTATGCCAAACTAGAATCCTGCAACCTTATGGAACTCATTTATTAGCTTTAATGCTTTTCCATGTGGGTTCCATAGGATGTCTGTAGAGAAAAGCATGTCATCTGCCAATAGAGATGGTTTTAATTCCTTTCCAATCTTCATGACTTTTATTTTGCTTCCATCCAGCCCAGACTCCCAGCACCGTGTTGAACAGAACTGACATCAGCGGACATTCTTGTCTTGTTTCTGGTCTTAAAAACATTCAAACTCTATTTTTTAAATTGCATTAGGAGATTTAGTGAGAGATTTTGTCATACTGGTCTAAGAAGGCATTGAGATTTTTTAAAAGTGCCCCTTGTTTAGGCTAATGTTCAGCTGCTAACATTCAGAGCTGTTTTCTTAGTATTGAGAAGAAAAGAAAAGAAATCCCTAGGATTTGCAAAAAACAAAATATAAAAATTGGTTTCTATGTATATATGTACCCCCACACACATTTTTTTACAAAGAATCAAGGAGAGGATCAAGGATGATTAGAATTAAAAATACAAGTAGGGTAGGGGAGCCTGGTTAACTCAGTCGGTGGAGCAGGTGCGACTCTTGATCTTGGGTTTGTACGGTTGAGCCCTGTGATGGGTGTAGAGATTACTTAAAAATAAAATCTTAAAAAAAATAATGTTAAAATGGAAGTAATATAAAACAACATAGACTCAGGGGATTTGAGAATCTTTGCAAAGAGGGGCGTCTGGGTGGCTCAGTTGAGCAACTGACTCCTGACTTTGACTCAAGTCATGATCCCATGGTCATGAGATCAAGCCCCGTGTTAGGCACCTCAGCAAGCCCAGAGCCTGCTTGGGAATTCCTCTATCTCCCTCTCACTCGAAATAAATAAATAATACTTTATAAAAAAGGAAACTCTCCAAAGAGAACAGAGACACTCTTGTGACAAAGTGAAACTTTTAAATCCTAAGAATGTTCACTCCAAAGTGCCAGACAAGCACCTCACACTCAGTGTCTAAGGCTGTTGACACGTGTACACGTCAAGAATGGAAGGATTTGAGAGTTTTCCCTCCTTGCAAGTCAACAAGTGACCTGCCAGCATTTCATGGATGTTACAGAAGACACGAGATCGCGGGTCAGAGATGAAGGAAAGGTTCTTACTCACAGCACAGCCAGGACCAGGAACGCTCTCGCTTCCGCCTGTCCCGACGTCCTCAGGGGTGAAACGAGTGTGCCGAGATGGATGCCCACATGTGCGGGGGTGCCCTTACAGGAGGAGAATCCTGAGCTTGGGGAAAATGGGTGCTTCACAACAGGAAGTAGACGCTGAACACAGCGTGGTGCTGATGTCTCCTCAGCAACAAATTACTTTTTCTTTTTTCTTTGTTAGAGAGAAAGTGCGAGTGCAAGGAAGGGAGGGGCAGAGAAAGGGAGAGAGAAACTCATGCAGGCTCTGCTCTCAATCAGGATCCCAACGCAGGGATCATGACCCAAACCAAAATCCAGAGTCAGTCGCTCAACCAACCGAGCTACACGGGCACCATGCCAGGAACACATTTCTATGGGAATAAAAAGTATATACAAAATTTGTGGATGATTTGGTTTGCTAGAGTCTTAAGAAGTTCCAATAGGCTAGGTCATTAAATGTAATAACAATAAAAAATACACGGAGAAAAAAATTGCAGTCTAAATTAGTGAAAAGTGGGTAAGGCAGATGTAGTTCCTCATAGGGCTTCTTAACACACAATTTTGTCTTTGTTCACCTTCTCACTCGTAAGCATGATGTTGGCCGTGGAGTTTTTGTGGGTGGTCTTTTTCAGGTTGACTTTCTTTTTATTCCTAGTTTAGCATTTTCATTATGAAACAGTAGTGGGTTTTGTCGAATGCTTTTTCTGTCTACTGAAATAATCTTTTATTTTATTTTATTAACATACAATAGTACCTAGCCCATGTCCTCCTTTTTGTCCCCAAATCTTTTTTCTCCATCCGACCTATAAATGTTGGAAATCCTCCAGGCTCACTTCTAAGCCCTTTCGTATTTCATCTTTACACGTTTACCTTTGGAGATTTAGCAAATTCCCATCACATTGAAAATATCTACTCTCCACCTCTTCCAAACTGATTTATATGTCAGTCCAAATGATTTTTCCACTCTAAACCCATATGTTTGGGGCCTGCCCGGGCTGGGCTGTGGGCATATTAAAATTAACTTGTCCAGAGCCTCACTGGGGATCTCCTCCGACTCTGGTTTTCCATTTGGTTTCGTTTTATGTGGTTTCTTTCTCCATGAAGTCTCTTATGCCACAGACCTGGGCATCTGTTTTGAAATATCCGTCTCACTTACATTCTCCTAAGAGATAAATCTCTGTGTCTAACTTCAGAACGCTTCTCCAGCTCACGGCTTCTCCACCGCCCGGCACCCTGTGGCTCCCGGTTGTGACAAGAGTTCTCCTCTATCAGGGCATTCCACCTGCTATTTCCTTTCTCTGACTTTTCTGTTTCCTCCAGCGTTTATTTTTATTTTGGTGGGGGGAGCACTGAAAAGCCTGTTTAATGCATCGTACTCACAGAAGAGTGTGTGGAAATGTGTCACTAAGGAAACCTTCACGCCTCACTCATCAGTCTGAGAGCTGACAGGTCTGGCTGTGCTGGCCTGAGGCTCGCCACCCTGTGCCCTTTAGGTGACGACTCTCCTGACGTTAGTATTAATCATTCTCTTGATTTCTTCATGTTCTCAATACGTGTGTGTGCGTGTGTGTGTGCGCACGCACACACCCTCCCCCCTCCCAGCCACAGACTGCCTGGTTTTGAACTTTATGGAAATAGAATCTACTATATATATTTTGTGACTTGCTTTTTTGATGCAACATTTTGTATTTGAGAGGCATCGTTCTCACATTCGAAGTTGTAGTTCGTGTATTTTTATGACTCTCTTCCGATGCATGGTTATACTATGATTTATTTTCTCATTCTGTCATGAACGGATACGTATTGTTTCCTCCAGGATTTTGGTCTGTTTCGAACAATGCAGTTTATGAGCAGTTTTGTGTGTGTCTCGTAGGACTTACATCCGGGAATGCAGAATGACACCGTCTCATCAGGAGAACCGGAGGTTTATCCGTGCTGCGGGAGCACGCGGGGCGGGTGTGTGGGTCCGTGTGTGCCCCTGTGTGTCTGCGTGCCCCTGTGTGCGTGGACGTGTGTACAGAGATGGCACCGAAGACGTGCAGTTAGGGGTTCGTGGAAGGTCTTGTGGGCCGTTCGAGGGATTCGGAGGTTCAGCGTGCAGTCGCCTGGCTCTTGTCTGTGCAGAGAGCAGTCCATCTCCGCCGGGCAGTGTGTAGAGGCAGGGAGCCGACCAGAAGGCAAACCTGGGAGTTAAAATCTAGACGGCAGAGGAGAGCGGAAGGGCAATCCTCCGTGCCCCCCTCCCCTCCCTTCCCAGACGGGAGACTCCTACGCACCCCGAGTGCTCTGACCCACAACGTGGAAGGTTATTCTACATTTTCAAGAAGTTCTTATCAAAAATTCAACTATAAAAATGATACTATGAATTCCTACTCACATCAGCCACAGATGAGGTAGGAACTGAAAAATGTCATAAAAATGTACAATCTAGATGGAGAACGGTCTGAGAAAAAACGTGAAGTCGTCTCTGGTTTGTAAACTGCTATTTGGACTTAAGATATTTAATGGGAGTTTCTCACATCATTAATTAGGATTATAAAATCTCCTTTTGAACGCTATGTATATTTCAGCGCACGGATAAACGATCATCCATGTAACCAATTTTCCTATTGTTGAACAATTTTTATAAGTAATTTTATAAGGTTGTTTTCATTTTTATAACAAAAATCCCATCATTCACTTCTTAGAGATCTTGTGCTTTTTCTTAAAGAAAGATATTTAAAAGTGGAATTTTTAATTTGTGGCTTATAAACCACAGGCTTTGTTACTCACAGCTCGGGAGGCTGGAGGCCCAGGATCAAGGCACCTGCAGATCTGGGGTCTGGTGAGACCCCGCTTCCTGGTTTGCAGGCAGCATGTCCCCGCTGCGTCCTCACTGCGGGGAAGGGGCTCTCTGGGGTCCCCTTTGTAAGGACACTAATCCTTCCTGGGGGCTCCACGCCCAGACTCCACCTCCAAAGACCATTGTAGAGGGCTTAGGATTCAACTGCTGGGTGTTGAGGGGACACAGACGTGAATTGAACGTAGTAGCATTTCTCCTTCAGCAAGTCTTTGCCACTTTTCCATTTGGGAACAGTCATTGTCCCGGACAATGGGGAGAGAACAGGACAAAGTATACACCTGGGGTAGGGAGACGTGAATATTCACCAACGCACCAACTTTCGTACAATCAGGAAGGCATCTCCTGCCCATGCCTGGCAAGCTCTAGGCCACAGTGGAAATCGGAGAGAATAAAATTGTGCTTTGGGGGATCCATAGAACGGGAGGAGCCCCGATCACACATAAACTGAAAATGACCTGCAAGCATGTCTTGGTCTTTTTGAAATTTTCATGGCTGCCTGGATGTTGTGAAAATAATTTAAAACATATTAGTCTGCTTTCCTTTCCCCAGAGATGACATGTCGGGGAGAGAGTTTTAAATTATTTTTCTAGGAGTCATTGGTGTAAGTGGCTCTCCAAATACGTTGTCCGACTGTGTTTTGAGCCTAATATAATTGTTATGAAGACACTTATAAATTCAGACTATTTGTCCTGAATTCCTGTTTGAATGAAAAGTTTCATCAATGTGTTGCTTGAATTTTCTGTCCTGCCTGTCACATCAATCCCTGAGGCAAAGTCGAAAAGGAGCAAGTAAAATCTTACTAGCAGAGGCTATTTTTTAGTGCTAGAAGCAAAAAAAAAAAAAAAAAAAAAGGAAATAGGAATGACTGTCTGCCCAAATTTGGCAGTGGACTTTTCAGCAAGCAAGGCTCAACAGAGAGCTTTCATAGGATCAATAAAGCTGGGAGTTTGCGATTTGCAAACCACCGTCTCTTCAACATTGAGAGCCATCTTTCACCCTCTTCGTTAGAATGGAAAATTAAAAGGTTTGCAGGAATAGCTCGGTTTGGATTAATTTAAGTCCCTTTTCGGAAAACGTGCGGATTAATATGATACAGAAGTCAATATGATTCACTTGGGAGACTCGAAGGCTTTGTGCAGTTCCTCCCATCCGCTCCTTCCACTGGCTGTCCCGGCTCGATTCCCACAATCCTGAAATCCCCACCGCGTTCCCATCACCATGGAAACACCTGCTTGGGACCAGTTTGGATCAGTTGCAGGCTAACCCCTTGGGGCCTCAGCTCCTTCTGAGCGGGGCCAATGGGCCGGTGGGGGCTGGCGGACAAGCCTTCCAAGTCCCCTACCTGCCCGCCCCTTAGGGAAAGTGCTGAGGCCTTTCCTCTTTCTGGTCTTAGCACCTGCTGAGCGCCAAGAGGCATGGCCATTTTTGAAATAAACTTACATGAATTTGGCCAGAACTAAATAGCTTCCTCTTTCTTCTTTCCTTCTTTCCTTCTCTCTCCTCCTTCCTCCCTCCTTTCTTACCTCTTTCCTTACTCCCCTCCATCCCTTCCTCCTTCCCTTCCTCTTTCCTTCCTTCCTTCCTTCCTTCCTTCATACTCCAGCATTTGGTATGATGGTGACTTTCTGGAAATTATGAGATATATACACCAAGTCTGAAATAGGTTCAAGTGACACACACATATTCAAAGAGAAAGAGGCAATGGCCACATCCAGTCATTCAATTGATCAGGCCTTTTCAGACGCTTTAACGATTGATGAGGGTTGTGTCTGGATTGATCCTGCCGTGGCCGATGGCATTGATCACGAAGATAGCACGAGAGATTAGATCCCCATGTCACAGCCCAAACCGTGGTGGAGATTTGTCAATTCTGCGGTTAGTCTGAGTCTGCTGTTCTCACATTTTCTCTCTGCCAGCACGCTTCATTCTCTTTGGGGGATGACATATTTTCAGTGTTTGCCCTAAAATACTTCTAAACTCAGCCTGATTTCTCTCGCCAAATACATCTCAAGTTTTCAGACGACCTTCAGCCTATTTGAGTTAGACCAAGTGATGAAGAGAGAGAGACAAACCGGTCTCACGGTCGTGCCCGGGGAGGGAATAAAACACAGGCCACAAGGTCATAGGATAAAAAATTTATGGAGATTTTTAGGAAGCATATTCTCTTAGACAAAATATGTCCGTTTCTGAAAAACTATGGTTTTTCCACTAAAAAGAACCAAGAGAATTTACTTGCCTCAAATAGTTTGCTCTGACGGCGTCTAGCCCAACGCTGTAAGTTACGAACGGGTCATGTTCACCGAGAAAGAAGCAGGGACACAGCGGTTTCCAGTCTGGTTGGGGATGAATTCTCTTAGTGGTTTGCACATGCAGGTGCCCGCAGGTGATTGTGGCCAAGCCACCAGCTGTGCCGGGCGCCCCTCTGGACTGGATACATGCTGCTCGGATCCGAATTCCTTCTGTGTCACGGAACCTCACAGCTCGAGCTCCGTAAAGGGGACGCGGCGCTGGAGAAGCGTCTCTCTCTCATTTCGGCCCTGTTCGCAAGCAAAACAGCGACAGCCACCGCCACCCAAAAACTCCGCAAAACCCCGCTTTTCTTTCTTTTTTAATTTCTGGAATCTGATCTGACTTTCAGACGGGGTGGGACGTTCCTCAGAACTTACTGCCAAAGTTCTTGGGTTGCATTAGCCATGAAGTATCATTTCCGTAAGCCTCCACTTTACAGGATAGAGCTAGATTCTGTTGCAATTTGGGCCTATTTGTGTGACTTGATAAACAAGGCTCCTATACTTTCCCCTAGGCCCAGATGCCTTTCCAACTGTCCGCCTCGAATGTCATTAAGTGTCCTCGAAATGGGTCACCACAAAGTGTAGCGTGGGTAGAGATCACTACACAAATATTATTCGAGAGGAAAGACCCCATTTACTAGGAATGGGAGCCTGATTCGCTTATCAGTTTAGGTTCTAGTGAGCAGAGCTATGGGGATGGAGACACCTTTTCTTTGCTCCTGCTCCAGGCGCCAGGGGTAGAAGGCCCTGTGACGGCATGCAGAGCCTGAAGTCCGGGAGGAGGGCAGCTGTGGCCTGTGTGCAGCATGTGCCTATGCGTGTACAAGCCTGTGTGCGTGTGCATGCGTGTGCATGCGTGTGCGTGCGTGTGCGTGCGTGTGCGTGTGTCCACAAACACAGGCGGGCTTCCGCAGAACCCAGACTCCACAGGTGTCCATTTTTCTTAAGAACCAGCATCCCCTGCTCCTTCCTGTCCCCAGGTGTCCGTGGGCGGTAAGGACGGAACCCGAGGGTGGTGGCCTGGCGAAGGTTAGGACGTTCCTCCCTTACTTCGGGCCGCGCCTTTCCAACAGCCCTGATGTTTTCCTTCCTCTCCTGAGGTACGGTCTTAGCCTGATTTCTTCTGGGTCCCCGAAGAAAACCGGTACCTGTGGAAAATCCTCTCATCCTGTCACGGGGACCTGCGTGCACTGGTCAAGCTCTGCACACCTGTCACCGTGTACCTGAACTGGGCCCCCGGGGGCGGGGGGGAGATGCATCACTTCCAGGAGGACTCAGCCACAGAACCAGCTCAGAGTTTACAGAGCACTGAGGCCTTGAGAGGTGATGCGGGGTCCTGACCACAGAGGACTGTTCACATCTTGCTCTTTTAAATGTTTATTTATTTTTGAGAGACAGAGAGAGGCAGCGTGAGCAGGGGAGGAGCAGAGAGAGAGGTAGACACAGAATTGGAAGCAGGCTCCAGGCTCTGAGCTGTCAGCACAGAGCCCGATGTGGGGCTCGAACCCATAAACTGTGAAGATCATGACCTGAGCCGAAGTCGGAGGCTTAACTGACTGAGCCCCCCAGGCGCCCCAGATCTTGCTCTTTTAATGGAAGGTGATGGATGCACTCTCTTGAGGCTTTCTGGAGATTCTATTCCCCAGCACATGTGGCTAAATTCATGCTAAGTGAAAAGGCTGATGTTGGAGGCAAATGTTACAAACTGAATTTGAAACACCTAATAAGATACCAAAAATTACCTCCAGCTTTCAGATGTCACACACTGTAGAAATACACATTAGTCTGCAAATGCAGTCCAGCCATAATTAGCACTGGGCTATGCTCACGCAGGGAAGCTCTCATCTGTGGGGTCTTTTGCGGGACATTGTTATGAATGATCGCTCACTAATCATTATGTGACAACTGCGTCTGCGGCATCGATCTCACTCTGTCTTGTCTGTTTTGCTGGAACTGCTTGCATCCACTGAAAGGCGGTATTGCACCCGCCCGGAGAGCTGCTCCCCCGGCTCCAGGGGCTGCGCATCGCCCGTCTGTACACAGCCAGGCTTCACTTTAAATCAGGGAAGCCAGAAAAATAAAACTGGATGGCTTTCAGTTCCAATCACATCTTGTTTGACTTCGCTCCAGCCAATGCGTCATCGGGAAATAATGGATTTTTATCTGTGACAGGGAAAGAGCAGGCCTAAGAGTCTCAAATTTAAAAATGTTCTCCTTCTGCATTTTATGCGGTAGACGGAAGGCTCTCTTGATGGAAAGAGGAAAGTTTCAGTTTATCCTAATGTAAAAGAGTTCTTTCATGATACAAAATCTGGTTAGTTTTAATCCTAAGAAAAACAAGGCTCTGGCCGTGCATGGGGACTTTGCAGAGAAGTTCGCTCCGTGTTCCTGACGTGCCCTTTGGAGGCTGGAGGTCACAGCCGCTTCTCTGGGGCTTTTGGGGAGCACTGATAGGCCACGCCCCCACAATAGATGCCACGCCCCATGCAGGAGATGTGGTCTCTGGAGGCCCCACCCTGCCCAGGAGGTGTGGTCTCTGAGGCCACGCCCTATGCAGGAGATGAGGCCACGCCCCACACAGTAGGTGTGGTCTCTGGAGGCCCCCACAGCTGTCCCAAGACCGCCTGAGGACCCCACCCTCCTCAGCTCTCACAGGGTTCTCGTGGTGTGACCCCAAACCTCTTTCCTGTGACTGTTTCTTCAGGATGGATTCACAGCCATAATAAGATTGAGGGCAAGACACAGAGATCCTGCCGGACCCCCTGCCTCCCAACTGTCAGCACCCTGCACCTGATGGTGGTCGGCTACCGAGGATGAACCCATAGGGACGGACCTGTCACGGCCGTGGCCCTCAGCGTCACCGTGGGGTCCCCAACGGTAGATTCTTGCCCATTCTTTGGTAAGACAGGTGCTGAGGCCGTCCCTGTTAACGAGCGAGATGCTCTTCCTTCCGCGGGAAACACGGCTGACTGGATTATAACGGGCCCAGGCCTCAACGTCAGCTCTCCGATGGGATTTATGCTGCCTCACTGCTGTTGTGTATTTACTCTTGCAAAGGAAGGGCACGTTGGCCTGATTTTACTTCTTTCCTGAGAAAACAAAACAAGAAAAGAAAACTTGATTGTCCCTAAGTGACCGCCGGGGACCTTTCGTGCACACTCTCGCACAAACCCGCATCCCCAAAGCTGTTCTCCTCTGGCTCCTGTTCGTTTTCACAGTCCGACTGCTTCTTTGTCTTCGGGCCAGGTTTGTTGTTCTTGCCTGTGTGCTGGGGCTGGTTCTCTGCTTCGGGGAGACATCACCCGGTGCTTTGGCCAAGAGGAACCCATGTGTCCTTAGCAACCCTTCCCCCAGGCGTGCCCCCATGTTGAACTTGACGCTGACCATTGGGATCTGCGTCCACTGGAACCTGTCCTCGGGCCCAGAGTGCAAATTGCATTTCCGTTCAAATACGGCAAGGCTTCTCTCAAGCCGTGCTCCATACTGCTTCTGCGTTGTTTATGGATTCTCGACGTCCGCCTGTTATATGTAATAACCGTGTAATAATGTTAATATCGATGTCCACCATGTAGTAATGTTAATATCGATGAGTCGTGAGACCATCTTTAGAAAGATGAAGTCAGCCACAGGCTCAGAGAGATGCAGCCAGGTCAAAGCAAAGATGAAAAGGCTCTTACCTAGTTTGTGTAAGACAGCTTTCCCCCCTCTCAACATGAAAATCTCTCTTCCTAAAGGCGTGAACACAATTATTCATTTGCTTCTCCTAATAGCTTTAAATGGCGTTCAGAGCCCGTTTTGGAATCACACCGCTAACTACCACTGAAGCCACTGTTCGATTTCTCTGTGGTTCTTTTGCGCTTTCCCCACGGGGGGTGTGTGGTCAGCACACCGTGGTTTCACGTCAGTAGAAGCAAAGCTTCTGTCTGTGGCGAAGCCCCCAGCTTGAAACACCCTGGCTAATTGGTTTTAATTTGTGTTTTATTTTTAACATATTGCTGAGATATGTTGTCCCACTATTTGGTTTCACCTGATTTTAAGACTTAGGCAGCATTTTTCCATGTCTCCACCCTTAAAATGATAAAGCAGCATGTACAGGCAAATCCGCTTTTCCTCCTCGTCCTGACCTCTTCCCTTGCTCCCCCATCGGCAGATCTTTTGAATGAACTCTTTAGTGATTTTCTCTTTATTATTTCTTTTGTGAAGGGCTTTGGACATTTTGTGGCAAAGAGTGAGGGCTGGGTGCTGGCGGGTCCGTTCTGTGACTCGGGGCAGGCAGGGAGGGAAGGGGTGCCGGGTGGGGTGTCTCGTGTCTCAGGTGCCACACCCAGACCTCCCAAGCCCGCCTCTGGCTCCGGCCCAGGGGCCCCGCATGCCGGACACATCCGGTTCTGCACTTTCTTATCACCGTAGCCCAATATTGCCTCTTTCACTTCAGATGCAAGCCGACACGATTTCTCTGACAAGTAATGAGAGGGTGAATATTTCTTGTAACATTCCACTTCATCTGTATTTGATATGTAGAAATAGAGGGTGAAAATTGCTCTGAACTACGTGCAGGCCTGAAAATTGGTCATTTTTGACAGTTGAGTTAACTTCCGCTCACCACTTTGGCTAATAAATCCTCTTCAGCTCTTGACAGACAGGTGAAAGGGCCGTCAAGCCCAATAGCAGCCGTCGGTAAAGGGGTTTGCCCACCCCTCGGGCAGCTCAGAAGAGCCGATACGTGAGACGGTTCTTCCCTTTTCTCCGTGGGGGGCAAGGTGACCTCCTTCTATGACATGATCTCCAAATTAACTTCATAGTAGATGACAGAGGCCCAGAGCTTTTCATCTCTGTCTCCTTCTGTTTTTTCTTTCTCATCCTGTTTGTTTTCTTGAAGTTACGACCACACCCAGAAATGCACATTTGTAATTAATAAAGCGATTTTCCTGCAACGCGCTCTCCACCCTTTCATCTTAGGGCTGAGGACCTCGGTCCCAGATTCTTCCACTGCATGTTAATCCATTTGGTTTTCTTCAAGTGACTCAGTGTGACAATGCTCCTGGAATGCTGCTGTTACTCCTCAGTCCTGAATGCGGCGCTCTGGGCTGGCTCCGAGCCCTTCCTTCCGCCGCCCGGTCTTCCCGATGGCCCCCGCCTCCCGCTGTGCCCAGCCTGCCACAGGTGTGCCCGGCGTGTCCTGGTCCCAGTGGACACGGACTGTTCGTGTGTTGTTACGTCCTTTAGCCAGGCTCCTCACCCCGATCATGACCTCTCTCTAACAGACGTGAGAGCACGGACCTGCATTGTTGAAGTGTGTTTGTTCCTCCTTGGGGACTCAATGCCTACCTTCAGCTTCTTATTTTCTAGTTTTCCATTTTATTTATTGTGGCTTGTTTTCCTACAGCATGGACACAGAGACGCCCTGGGCGTCCCCAGCGGGCTGTCTGATGCTAAGCACGACTGACTGACACAGAAGTTGTACACCGCACTGTCCTCTTTGTCATGCTCCATGAAACAATGGGAGCCATAGGGGAACCGGGGGTCAGGTGTGAAAAACAGGAGGGTTGATGACTGACTTCTGCGTGGCAGCAACATTTCAGGGAGAGGGAACTGAGAGAAGCCCACGGAGGAGCAAGATTGCAGCTTGCCATCGGCACAGGCTGGGTGGGGTCTGGGGTGATCCCTGAGGATCCAGTTGCCATGGGAACCCAGGGTCACTGCGCTGTGCCCGTGAGCCCCTTTCCCCACCCTGTGTGGTCCAACATATTATACTTAATTTCTCGTCTTTACTTAGAAGCCAACCCTCCATCTCGAAACAGCCTCCTTGAAGTCTGTAATGGCCTTGCAAACCGGGCTGACCATTTTCCTGCTATTTGGGTCGTGGAAATGGACTTTGTCATTCCACCTCAGTATTTTTCCTCCAGTTGTGCTGATGCTGTCAGAACAGCTGGTTGGCAGGAAAACAAACACAATGGACGTGTTTGCTGGGAAGCCGCCTGTGTGCTCATTCAGGAATTCTTCAAAACGCCAGATCAATGTTTAATTTCTGGCGTTCTTAATTTCCAATTTAAGAAGCGCCATACGGACTCTCCGGGCTTTATCTTGTACCTACTTCTCATAACTTCAAGGGAGCTAATGTGTGTTGTGTAAGCAATGACTATACTTAGAAACACTGGTCTTTCAGATAAACTAAATAGGTGGAATCAAGTCTTATGACATCACTGTCAATTTATTTGAAAATTGAAAAAATATCTCCCTTATTCTAATCATTGCCACTTGGGTAATAGGCTTAGTTTTTTTTTTTTTTTTAAAGAGAAGTCTTGGAAACATATGATTGAAGCTCGCAGTAGTTAAAGATGTGAGGACAGAACGCTGGATTCTCGGTGGAAGAGCTGTGTCTTCAAGACCCGAGTCGTCACTGAACAGCTGTGTGATTAAAGCTGGCATTTAACGTCACCGGGTCCCATCTTTTCTCTTATGAAATAAACAGGGCAAATCAGGTGGTATTTAAGACCCTTTCTTGCTTCCTGCTATATTTCTAGGAAAATAAACAATAATGTGGGCTGAATTTATAAGATGAGCTCACTAAATCTGGGTTCCTAATCTTAGAGTCACCTTATTAAGTGTGAAAGATGTGAATTTAGGGTCCCCTCCCCCCAACGGTGGTACTATTTTTCAAAGTAGGTAACAACCTTCTTGGAACTCATTATTTCCACCTGGGATCATGCTTCCCCTCTTCCCTGGAGTCCCTGCCAGAATGAGGACAAAGAGCAAGAAAAGCTCAAATGCACAGCAGCAAACACTACAAGCAGTGAGGTTTCGGGGGAGCCCCTGGAGGGGAGGCCCTGGGCCCACAGCCTGCAGCTCCTGCAAGGTAGACATGCTGATGCAAACAGAGGCGCCTCACCAATGCACCCCGAGTTGTCCGGGGGTGTTTACTGAGTGGGGAGGGGCCGCACGGGCACTCGTGTGAGGGGTGGCTGGACCCCAGACCCCGCCCTACCCTGATTCCGGGGCCGCAGCACCCAAGAGAATGTTCCTTGGGCAGGTCTCAGAGACTCGTCTCTGCCCTGGAGCCTGGAGAAACTGGGTGCCAGGGCGAACCCCAGGAACTCACTTTGAGGGAGACCCGAGTCTGCTCACGTGCGTCCACCTCCCTCCCCATGAAACTCCAGTATTACGGAGTGGCTTCCACATACTCAGAACCTCCAGTCAACGTTTCGGACTTAACCCCCGGTAGCAAGCCGACAGCCAGACGTGGAAAGAGAGCTTGCAACCATGAAAGACAAAGATGAAGTGAAACCAAAACAGAAGCGCCCGCCCCAGGGAACAGAGACAATCAAGAAGGAAAGACCACTGGTGTTTATGTTAGGAGGCAGGAGATGAACAAGACGCTATAAAATACAGGAAAGATCAGGACATGAGAAACACCTCTTGGAAATTTAAAATGTGTTAGAGAAAATAAAAATAAATCAGTATAGAAGTCGGAAGGTAAAGATTGGCGTATCTCTCCCATGCCACAGGAATGGCAGAGAGAGGAGAAAATGTATGAAATTGAGAGGGACTGTGCAGAGGTCCTTCCTGATGGTGACTCCGGCAGAAGTGAGCCACAGAAAGGGATAGAGAGGCAATTACAGAGTTTAGTGTAAGATCTGAGAACCCAGAGCTCGCGTTTCCAGCCAGAAAGGGCTCACCAGGGGCTCAGCATGTGGAGAGAAAGAGAAACCCGAGGAAGGCATATAATTGTGAAACTTAAGAACTCCAGCAATGGGCTGAATACCCCCTTGGGGAGATGGTGGTGCAGGAGAGCAGGTCCGACCCAGAAAGAGGTATGGAATCGAGAAGCTCAAAATTATTCTAGGCGGCAGAGTGAGTGACTCCCCACCTAGACCACGTAACTATCACCCCAGCAAGAGAAATGGGGACGGGTTTTTAATGTTGCAAACGCCCATCGGTTTTCTTCCCGTTCACTTTTTCTTAGGAAACCACGACAGCATTCTTTTCAAAAATCATAGTTATTAATTCAAAAAAAGAAAAGGTTGGAAGAGTGGCTCTCACTCGGGAGGGCGGCATGAGCCGTTCCCAGGATGAGAGCAGATGCAGGGGAGGCCTGAGGAGGGAACAGAACATTTCATTTAAATGAGGTGAATGCGAGAATGCATCAAGGCAGCAGTGGTCTTTCCACTGGGTGATGGTCTCTGCAGCCCCGGGGGCCCCGGGGGACGAGGCGGAGGCTTGCCCCGCTCTGCCCTGCGGTAGTCACGTAGGATTCAGTCTCAGAGGTTCAGCACTTGGGCTTGCTTCTCATCCAGATCCCTCTGCTGGATGGCAGTTCCCTGGGGAAGCTCAGAGTGATGACATCATTACCCCCCCCCAATATGGCGGTTCCAGGGTGCACCATGCCACCTCGATGGAGAAAGGAAGGGCTGGAGAGGCACGTGGAGACTGCTTCCCTCCTTAGACCAGAAGTAAGACGCCCATTCAAAGACCAGAAACTGCGTCATGAGCCCCGTCAACCACAGGACAACTGGTTGTTTAATTTTTGTTTGCCGAAGAAGGAAAGGAAGGCTAAGATGGTGGGGTCACTAGTCTCTGGCACATGTCTTTCAATATCATTGGAGTTTTGGCAACATGAATGCGCTGTTTTGATTAAAATAACAAAAAATAGACCCTAATAACAACAGTTCCTGGGTGATAGCCCATGAGAGGTTAGTAAAGGAAACAGAGACCCTGCAGTAGATTGCAAGAAGCAATCAGGACACCCCAGTTCCTCCTTCCATATCACTGCTCCGTGTCCAGGGCACGCGGAGAATGTCCCGGGCCCGGTATATGCTCAGCACTGCTGGCAGATAGAAACAAATCGTCCGTAATCACATCTCGTACGTGGTAAGAAGTGAGCCGCAAACAAAATAAATGAGCAGACCCTTTCCTTTCCCTGTCATTGTTCCAAGATATTAGTGATGGTCACGGACGTACCTACTCGTGGCTCATCCTATGGATGGTGTGACCACAGCTCCCTGGAGACTGAGCCACCCGCCCTGTCACACCGGGCGACCTCCAATCTGCAGGGACGCCACTCTCGCCTCAAGAAAGAGGGTGAATCACATCCCCTTTAAACCTCCTCTGACTTCCTGGGAGATACGTCTCTATTCATTCAGAACTTCTCATCTGCAAAGTAAAATTGGCATTCCGGGGGTTGAGCAGAGCGTCAGGCTTGCTCTTGTCTTGTGCAGGTACTTAAATCTCTTTACCTTGTCTCACCTTCTTGTGCTGACTTATGAACTGCAGAGCTGCCTCATGAACTGCAGAGCTGCCTCACATGTTCCTTCGGGGCGGGGAATGCACGTCCTTCCTCCCCCTGCATGCTCTCTGTCCGCGCCTCTGCAGCTTGGCCCCCCCACAGCACCACTCTCCTGCCCATGCGAGATGCCAGCATAACTGGGGACAAAGATGTGTGGTCCATGCACAGGCACAGGGACAGCGGCATCCGGTGGAGGGAGGGCTTCTGGCGGACGGAGGACTCTGCCCCTCGGTCCTTGCCCGCCTGCCCCCACAAACGGTCCTCGCGGGAGGCTGTGCAGGACTGAGGGTCCCCGCTGGTTCTAAGTGTCTGGATGCGTGGATGGCTTGTTCAGCCGTGTTACTGCCGTTGCTCATTCTTGTGTTTCTCTGCTTATCAGGATGTTTTAACCAGCATGGGTTTAAGAGAGCACAGACGGGTCTTGATGTAATATTTTTAAGTGCCTTTACTTTGAGCAATGCTGGGCAAGTGCGTTTTTCTTCCTAAGGCGCTAGCAGGCGGATGCTGGGTCGTGAAAAGCACTAACGCTCAGCGCGTAAAAACTGGCTGCCGCTGTCAAACTGTTTCACAAACTAGCCTCAAAGTCCCACGTTAGGGGAGGACGGGAAACGAAAAGAGGGAATTGAAGGGAGGGAAGCAGAGAACTTCGTGTGAAAACCCAGAGCAGCCCTGCGTTGCTCAGAAGCTGCGGCTGGGACAGATCGGTGACCCCTGTGCACGGCCATGAGCTGCCCCACGGGGCACAGGAAGGTGGGGGTGCTGGGGGGAGGGGGCGTGACTTACATTTGGTTGGGGCAGCACTTGGCTCTACTTTGGCTAAAAACCCACTCAGTGTCTCTGTGTTGAGTCAGTTCCCGTGACTCATCACGCTTTGGTGGCGTTAACACCATGACATTAGTTCACCATGATGCTGGGAGTCGCTCTCAAGGAAAGCCTGTGAAAGGTTATAAGAAGTAACTTCTTAGGTTTTCAAGGTCACTGAAGATGGCCCCTACGGTGAGGTCGACGTGTGGACCGGGGATTTGAATGGGTTTTACATGGTGATTCTGGGGCTCAGCCCTCTGTGGATGTTTCCTGCTAGAATCCCCCCAACTTTCCAGCTGCTCCACCCTCAGTGAGCTCTGTGCTCTGACACCTCAACCTGCCAGACGCCGGATGCCCTGAGCTGCAGGTGCAGTGAAAGGTGCACTTAGAAACTACACCTGGACTTCACACATGTCACCAGTTACAATCTCTGTGTTTCAGGGATAGACCTCCTTCAGGTTTCTGCCAGCTTCTGATTTCCTATGTTCTTTTAAAAAAGAAGAAAAAAAAGATTGACTGCATATATTTACTACCCACAGAAGTTTAGTCCTACCAAGCTACTGGTTCTTTCTGGAAGCTGGAAGTCCATCTAATAAAGTTTTGAAATTGTGAATCTTTCGTCTGGGACTTTTGTTCCATAGGCAGCAAAGGTCCCGAGTTCCCTAATGTTTTCCCATCTACATGCTCATTTCTACACCCTATGGGAATGCGTTTCTGGAGACGCCATTGCTCAGTGAACTGTGTCTCGTTTCTTTTGCTGTTGTAACAAATGACCACAAACGAAATGGTTCAAACCATGGGAATTCATTACCTTACAGGTCTGTGGGTCAGAAGCCCAACGCGGGTCCCACTGGGGGTCAGGACGTGGACATCTTTGAGACGTCATTGTCTGTCTACCATAGTGACTGATGCTATTAAAGTTCGTGTAACCTAGCAGGTTCCCTAAATGGCTATTGTTTTCCTGCCACTGTTCCCTGCGTTCATAGCTCAGACAGGCCCCTGCGCCTGAGCTCAGGGGGTGCGTCCCCCGCAGCCCCCACTGGTGTGCACCTGCCGCTTCCCCAGGAAACACGGCACATGGGCTGCAGCCAGCATTCCCACGGTGCCCTGCTAACCCCGCCCGGTGGGACCCGCTCACGATGCTCTTCCCCGTGTGGAACTTTCCGCCTACACCCAAGTGCCTGCTAGTCTTGACCTCACGCGCCCTTCGGGGCGTCTCAGGAACACCTACATCTAAGCGTCAGCATCATATTGCTCCTTTCCTTCTTGAAGAGAAATTCCACATTATCATCTGCGTCCCTTCTGTACATGTGACCAAATCTGTCTTCGCCGCATTCTCTGGAGCGCGGACCAGGAGGATGCACAGAGACGTGCATCAAGGGATGGGTGTGAGGGGTGGCTCGTGCCGTCACGGAGCCTCAGAAGACGCACCGTTTGCCGGCTGTGAGTGGGAGGCTCTGGGAAGCCCACGGTATGGCTCCAGTCCAAGCCCAAAGGCCCGAGGATTGGAGGTCCACGGCGTAGATCCGAGTTCCGGTGTCAAGTCCTGAGGACTGAGGACGGCGATGTCAGAGGGCAGCAGGAGAGGACTGTCCCACCTCGGGCAGAGGGCGGACCTGCCCTTTCTCTGCCATTTTGTCCCATCCCAGCCCTCTGGGGTTTATGTGATGCTCACGGAGAACACTTCGACACACAGGTGTGCGAGTAGGCGTGCATACACACGCAGGTGCATGTAAGACACACACAGGTGCACGCGCACATGTGGGACACACTCATACATTTTTAAGGTCTTTTCAGGAATGTGGTCACAGACAAGTTACAGCTAACTTTAGATTAATTTTTCATTTAATTGTGATTAAATTAATTAATATGGCAAAGGGCAGCTCTAAATGATTGTATTTGAAGACCCTTCAAGAGGTAATTCAGAAGAATGTATTCTCAGAAAAGATCTCTCTGACCCACGCATTCTCTGCTCTGTTGGGAGGGCTGACCCCGCCATGGGGCCGGTCACCCCTATTAGCCTCTGTGGGTTGCATAGCAACCGCATCTCCTGCAGGGAGATTTCTGAGGGCCACGTGCCAGAGCAGACATGCACTTGGCTGCTTTCTCCCTCCTCCGTACAATTTTACCTACCGAGACGGGGGAGCAGGTGGGTAGATTTGATCACCAGTGACTGCATTAGGAACTTTGTCTTAAGAAAGTATCCTATCTTTTAACATCCAGTCATTGGCTCCTAGATGTTCATTATTACCATTTTGGGATCCGCTGTTACTTTTAAGATAAGGGGCACCTGGGTGGCTCGGTTGGTTGGGTGTCCGATTTCGGCTCAGGTCGTGATCTCACAGTTCATGAGTTTGAGACCCCCCTCGGACCCCAGGCTGACAGCTCAGAGGCTGGAGGCTGCTTCAGATTCTGTGTCTCTGTCTTTGACTCTCCCCTACTTGTGTTCTTTTTCTCAAAAATAAATAAACATTAAAAAAAGATTGCTTATTATAAAAAAATGTTTATTTTACACTTGGAGACCTGATAAATTGGATATAAGTTCCTATCAACTGACTCATTTAAAAATAATCTTTTTTTTTTAACTTCTATTCATTTTTGAGAGATAGAGCACAAGCAGGGGAGAGGGATAAAGAGAGGGAGACACAGAATCCAAACCAGGCTCCAGGCTCCGAGCTGTCAGCAGCACGGAGCCCGACCTGGGGCTTGAACTCACTGACCACGAGATCATGACCTGAGCTGAAGTCAGAGGCTTAACTGACTGAACCACTCAGGTGCCCCTCGACTGACTCACTTTCAATCCTCACTGAAACCTCGCTATTTGAAGTCAATGTTTCTCTGAAAAGCACTATCATAAAACACTAACTTCAGCGTTCATTACTGATGCGTGTGGCGGTTTAGATATGCCCACGAGGGAGGGACCAGACCCAGTGGTGTCTTCTGATTTGTTTTAGCAAATTAGCTTTACAAGGTGGCTTTGACAGGATGGCCAGGCGTCAGCAGGGAGAACAGAGTGACACTTGGCTGTGGCCCGATTTGCTTCTGTCCCCGATGGTGACGGCCAGACTTCCCCGGGCGAGTTCTCCGCCGTTTTCACGGGTCCCTTAACCCTGACTCCACACCCGTTGAGCTCATTACTGGATCCACTTTCATTTTCTACCTACTGACCCACCTCTTTCCGTTTTCATTTTTTTTCAATAAAGGAAAGGCATGAAGAGATCCTCTAATGGCTCTGATTTGCTAATAATGGGTTTCGTTCAACACAGAAACTGGTCCTGCAAAGAGGGTGACCTCCTGCACTCTGCTGGCTGAACTCTGCGAGGAATCCCGCTTGCCCAGCCCTGAGCTCACGGCACCGGGAACGCTAATTACACAGGAAATCAAATCTACGGACTGTGTCCCATCGCCTCCCACCTGCACAGGTCGAGGGGCGGCTCCTGCGGGCTCAACCCTTGTTTATCTAATGGGAAGTCAATATGATCGTCCGGAGAGGAGTCAGGGTGCTGCAAACGGCCCATCGGGGACGGCCCCTTGCCGGCTTTGAGGCCACGCTCCGGCGGCTCAGAAAGCACTTAGTGGCTCTCAGCAGCCGCCCCCTCACATGCCACAGGCAGCCTCTCATTCATCCCGACCTCAGATGGCCCGTGGGAGCACGCTTCTTAGCGTCTTCACAGTGGGTCCAGCTGCAGTGCTGTCCTGAAGGGACCCCGTGACCGACGCCCCGTGGCCAGCGGTGCTGTGTCCAGACCTCAGCCCCTGTCCAGACACGGAGCTGGAGATGGAGCTGGAGACGGAGCCGGACAGCACAGGAAAGTGAGGCTCTTCTCACATTTTGGAGAACCACAGACCTGTGCGTACTGCGGCGCTCTTTCCTGTAAGCTCCAGCTCCAGATGGGTAATGCAGTATAATCTTTATTTTATACTGAGGCAATGCTGCAGTGCCATGTAATACAGGAGCACAGTAACGTAATAGAAGTCATCTTCTAGACCGAGACACTGCTGAGGCAAATAAAGACTAGGGGACTTGGTCACAGTTACGCATCTCTCTCTCTCTCTCTCTCTCTCTCTCTACCTACTCACCTATCATCTATCTATCTATCACCTAATCTATGTCTATCTATCTATCTATTTATCTAGTCTGTCTGTCTAGCTATCATCATCTATAGCATTTGTCAGGGTTCCTCAGAGAAACAGAACCAACAGGCGATATATTGGTCCTGTTTAGCAAATAGTGTTATGTGTATATGTTTAGAGACAGAGAGAGAGAGACTTATTATAAGGAGCCAGCTTCTCTGCTGATGGAAGCTGGCCGCCTCGAGGTCTGCGGGGTGAGGCCCGGGACACCAGGGAGAAGGTGGCCGCTCAAGGCCAAAGGAGAGGGCGAGCTTCAGCCTGTGATCGACGGCAGGAGAAAGCCCCCGCCCCAGTTCAAAGGCGCAAAGGCGCCGTCAGATCTGAGAGGGCTCTCTTGTTCGAGGGAGTGTCAGCCTTTTGCTCTGTCTGTTCCTTCAGCTGATTGGACGGGGCCCACCCGTGCTGGGCAGGGCGTCTGTCTCACGGAGCCCACCGATGCAAATGTTAATTCCACCTGCAAGGGCCCTCATAGACGCCCCAGAGGAAGGTTTGCCCGGCATGCGTCCACCCCACTGCCAGTCAGCTGCCTGGAGTTGAGGGCCCCCGGCCTGCCACCTGCCCTGGCCGTCGCATCCCCGGGCCTCGGCCCGCAGGTCTTCTGTCTCAAGTCACCGTGAAGGCAGAATGAAATAGCACGTGTGAGGGGCTGCACGGGCTTGCACTTCACAGACTCTCAGACGGTTCGCCTCTGCCTCCGTCGCTGCTGGGCCTGAGTCTGGGCCCTGGAGGATGCCGCCCTCCAGAGCCCAGTCCTGTGCGAGCCCGCCTCCTCCCCCGCCTTCCACTCACAGGATCTCAGGAAGGTGCCGCTGCCCGCTGCCCCCCGCGGCCCCCCTGTGCCATTCTCCAGGAGGACGGCTGTGTTTTACAGCGAGCGGAGTCGGCTCCCGAGGGCTCCGTGTGCCGGCAGGATTTCCAACATGAGCTTCTCCGGATGGTGAGTCCCGTGCCCTCCCGAGGGGTGCAGTCCCCCTTCCTCCTCCCTGCTGCTGGTCCCTCACAGCCCTTGGAGAAATGAGGCCCCGTGTTTGAGGTCGTACCCCCTGGAGTGGGGACAGTCTGGCGATCTTGGGATAATCGCTGCTCACACAGGATCCTGGAGACAAAGGGCAAGAGTTGGAGGAGTGGCACCTGCCGGCACCGCCCCGTCCCGTCCCCACCGCAGACCGGAGCCGCTGGAGGGGCAGTGACGACAGGTGGCAGAGAGTCTGAGACTCGTCAGGACTGTCATAATCCAAAGCCTTTGGAAGATGTCTTTGGACCCTGGGGCCATCTTACAAACGGGAGAGGCCACAGCCGGTCCACTGACCCAAGAGACAAGTCACAGACAATGATCGGTGGGCAGATCCTAAAGGGGGTTCACGACAGGACAACAGTGGGGAAGCGTTCTCTTTTTATGAGTACAGGGCGAGGTCTAAGTGCTAAGCAGCAAGACCCCGGGAAGGAGCCAGAGAGAAAGGATAGTAGCTGCACAGAATTGTGGGAAGGGAGATTCACAGGGATTTTCAGAAGCAGATGGAGTGAAATGGTAAAATGGCGGATTCCAGGAGGGAAAAGAACGGAGGCAGGTGTGCAGAGTCACCTCCAGGGTGGGCAGTGCTGTCCGAGAGGGGGGACCCCCCCGGGGGCCACCAGGCAGGTGCACACCATGGGGACGCTGGGCTCCTTCCCCGCGCCCCCTCCTCTGGGCGGATCTGCACATTTGCATTAATCATGCACGCAAGGCACCTCGAGTTTAATCACTTGGCAATTATCCGGTTTACCTCTTCTGTTTTCATCTCCTAAACAAGATTTGCCTCATCAGATCTTAAAATTGCATTTGACATGGTAACCAATAGTTGAATTATTCGTTCCCTACAAATGTCATTATTTACCATGTAATTTCCAGGAAGACAAGCCTCCAAGTGTTCGTGTAGGATTTACTGTGCAATTATCGCCATCCTCTCCCACCGCTGGTAGCCAGCAAGGGCGGGGGAGAGGAGCCGAGCGGGTCCAGGAGGGAGCCCGGTGCTGGGGTGGGGGGTGCAGCTCGGCCCTCAGCCTGCGTCCCAGACGCCTGGGTCCTTTCCTGCCTGGATGCGCCGTTTCCCGGCTTCCTTGACCAGCGGGCAGCGATTCCGTCACCCTAAGCTTTCTCTTTTTGTCTTTTAAAATGAAAAAAAACTAATGACATTTTTTGGTCAAGGAGGTAATTGGCTGTAAAGCGCTGACTGCAGTGCCCAACGCTTAGCAAATGTTCAAGAATTTTTCCGCGTACAGTATTTTTAATGAAGATTTCACAGCGCCGTCGGCATTGCCCGGGAAAGGCAGATGCTGGACCTCCGCGGCCGTGGACCTCCATTTTTCATCCCTCCGAGCCCAGCCTGTGCACATCGCAAACCCCTGGTTGATGAAGGGGCTTTGCATCCTGAAGCCAAATACTTCTACTGCTTCCCTTTCTAGCCCTTACTCCGAAGCCCCCCCGTTTCTTGCTTGGTCCACGGGAGAAGCCCAGCCGACCCCCAGCCTCCCAGCCTTACAGAAAGTTGGGGAAGAAGAAACGGGGAGTTGTTGCCTCCTGGGGAGAGAGCTTGAGTTTTGCAAGATGAAGAATTTCTGGAGATTTGTTGCACCACATCCTGAATACACTCAACACTACTGGACACACACTTGACCATGGTCACGACGATAAATTTAATGTTAGGGTTTTGCAAACCACAATTGTAAATAAAAATAATATTTATTAAAGCTTTTTAAAGGTTTTATTTATTTTTGAGAGAGAGTGAGCGAGCACGAGCAGGGAGGGACAGAGAGAGAGGGAGACACAGAATCTGAAGCAGGCTCCAGGCTCCAAGCAGTTAGTACAGAGCCCGACTCGGGGCTCAAACTCATGAACCGTGAGGTCCTGACCTGAGCCGAGGTCTGACGCTTAACTGACTGAGTCACCCAGGTGCCCCCAAAGTAAGATTTTAAAAAGTACTGTCTATCATTATTGCTGAAGTTTTGACCTTGTTCCCTTTGAGACCGGCTTCACTCACACCTTCCCTCGGCCCGGCCGCTGACTCTGCACGGCCCAGTGCCCCCGAGCCCTGCCCCCTTCACCCTGAGCGCATCCTCAGGTCCTATACGCTGGCTGGCGCGACTGAGCCAGTGGCTGCCCCCCCTGCTCTGGGGATCCGGGCGCCTGCAGTTTCTCTCTCCCAGTCTCTGTGCCCCCTGCCTCTGAGCGTGCCTTGCAGGTTCCAGCCCCTGAGCTTTGCTCAAGGACACTGTGCCGTGCAGGCACCACCCCCAGGTCCCAGGTCGAGTGGCCGAGCCAGCTCTGTCTCAGGTCTTTCTGGCCCACCCTCTCCGGAGCTCTAGAACCGTCCATTCCTGGAGCCTCACCCGGATGAGGAGTAGACATCTCAAACCCAGCATTTCCTGCACGGACTTTCTGACCTCCCGACCTTGCGTAGACGTCCCTTTTCTCTCTTATAAGAACCATTTCCCCGTTTCTTTAGCAGAAATGTGCAGCACCGTTTTTCACTCCTCTTGAACTTGCCAAGACACCTTCCTGGCTGTGCCTTGAGCAGATCCCAGAGCGCAGTCTCTTCTCGCGTCACTGAGGGCAGGCTGTTGCTCTGGCTGGAACCACCCTCCTCTCCCCCTGAATTGTGGCTCCGTCCACGCAGCAGCCACGGTGCTCCCTTGTCAAGTCCTCCAGGGTCCCCACGCCACCAGCCCAGCGGTCTCCTGGGCTCCGGGCCAGCCTCGGCCCGCCCCGACTGCACCGCCGCGGGGTCTCCACGCTGGGGATCACACGGCCTCTGCTGAAAGGCTCTTTCCAGATTCTCTCGGTTCAGGGCTCTGCTCGCAGCCTCGCCAGCTGCCTTAGAGCCCCAGGGCGGCCCGAGGGTCTGAGCCTCCGTCCTGGACAGTATTTTCCTCAGCAATTCTCACCTCCGCAGGCACTACTGGGGTTTTCTCTTTTGGTCTTTGCCACTCGGATTAAAGCTTCCCGAGGCTGTGCCTTTTGGGGTTTCTGTTGCGTTCTGGAGCCTCCAACAGCACCAGGCTCCAGGGGGAAGCGTACTGTCTGTTCGGCGGAGGGGGATGCACTAGAAGCTGCACCCGTCCTCCAGGGACCGCACAGCACCGGCCGGCCTTCCTCCTCCTCGGGGGTGTCCCCGCCAGTCCTGCCGCTGGGCGCCACCCTGAGCTTGGAGGAGACGCTCTCTGGCTGATTCTAGTTTTATGGGATTTACTCAAAAATTACTAAACATGTGATGGGAAAACTAGAGAGAAAAGTCCTGGGGGCCACACCATCCTTTTTGCTCTGTTTGCCCAGAACAATGCTGTGGGGCCGTGCTATTTCCATCTCCTTCTGCGCCTGCACGTTCGTCTCCCTGGAAACATGTGCTTTGGGGGCGAGGACTTATTGACAAAAGAACCCTCAACGGTAGAATCATCGAGATGTACCACCTAACCTAGTAGAAAAACATACAGTTCTTTCTTTTCTTCCTTCTTTCTTTCTTTCTTTCTTTCTTTCTTTCTTTCTTTCTTTCTTTCTTTCTTTTTCTTTCCTTCCTTCCTTCCTTCCTTCCTTTCTTCTTTCTTTCTTTCCCCTTCCCCCTTTCCCTCCTCTCCTCCCCCTCCCCTTCCCTTCCCTTTCCAACTCAAGTATTAAAAGGCTAACGCAGTAGAGAAGGAATCAGGCCTATTTCCGTGTGTGTAGTTTTACGTTACATTCAGGAAACACCCCCTCATTCCAACAGGAGCTACCACTGTGGCACGGTTCAACGCCGTTGATTTTTAACAATGTCACATTCAGAAAGACAAAGTCTTCAAACACATTCTGTTTGGTGAGCAAACATAAAAAGCACCGAGATAGCATATAATGCAAACCATTTCCAAATTGGGTTCAGGAATTAGAGTGACAGAAGGAATGAATTCCAGATTTGAAGAGCAAACATGAAATGTGGCATGCTTACTGTTGGCCAGCTCGATTAGATTAAATGCCGTATTTTTATGCACAGTTTAAATATTGAGCTTCGGCTCCGTTTTTTTTTTTATTAAAGTTGTTTGCTTGGCTGTGATGATTAATAAGGGTTAATAAATATAACCTTTGTTTAATCTGTTGTAACCACATTTCTCTCTCTTTCTGCGTTGCAGACACAGCAGCTAAAGACGCATCTGTGAATCAGGACGATTAGGCCCATAATCTTATAAACTCGCGGATACAAATACCCTTCTGGGTTGGGCTGCTGAAATTGCAAAACAGCAGGCATAATCTAAATTTCTCAACAATAATAAAATCACAGGAAATTATATAATTCCTCGAAGAAACCTACCATGTGATTTACCGTGTCCAGGATATGTGAGATGAGTGAATTATCTTTATAAAAATCACACAATTTAGTTTTGTAAAATAATGCACCCATTTTAATAAAAAATTAAGATGAGGGACTTGGGCAGTGAAATGGGCAAAATCTCTTGGCAATCTAGATTATAGTTACAGAGAGAAGCAGGGTACACACAGATGACAAAATGTCCATTTCTTTACCAGAGTTCCTCTTAAGGAAGGAAAGCTGGCTGCACACGGAGGATGCGGGAAGATGATTATTTCTACAGCCAGACTCTCCAGGTTTCGTAATGGACGCATTTCACCCATGTATTGTTTCAAACGGACAAGAAGAGCTTGCTTAGAGTCCCCGATTAATTCAGACATAATAAATTAAAAATCCGGACTTGGACAAAAGTCGCCATCATTTCCGTCTCCCAGCATCTTATTTTAGAGCCCGTGGGAGTGTGATCTCCGCACCGCAGTCACCAGGATCTTATCATCTGTCTGCTGTGTTAACGTGTCCACTGCATTGTAAGAACCACCATTACTTACGAACCTCAAGTAAATAAGTAAGTTTAGATTTTTAAAAATAAACTTAATTAGGATGTGGACTTAATTAAAGGAGCAATAAAACCTTGCATCATTCTTTTTAAGGGCTGAATAACGAGAAAAAAATATCTTAATCAGTTAATCATTTTTATAAAAACCTCTAAAATGCCTTACAATGACGTTAAAAGCTTGAGAAATTGGCACTTCTAAAGGAAGTGCAGATATAAACAGGATATACTTTTCCTTAGACTGAAGGAAGGAAATAACATTACGTGTAGGGACTTTTGGTTCTGAAATAAGAATTACCTGGATATGCAAAACATATTAAACATTCCATTCGTAACTTAATTTATAAAAATGATTGCATCCTTATTTGCTATCAACAAAAGAGGTCCAAGTGCTTGGATGCCTTATGCCTATTAAAATTTAATCCTGAATGAAACCCAAATGTAACAGACACCCAAAAGGAAATCATAAGAAATCATAAGTGATTCAATCACGGATGTTCAAAGACTTGATTGTTTTTCACAGTGTATTTGTTTTCTTTCTGTTTATTGTTATGGGCTGGTCCTAAACTGTCTCCAGTGTCCTGCTTTCTGGAATTTTCTCCCCATGTCATCCCGCGAGTGTGGGGTGAACCTACTGATTTGCTTTGAAAGAGTGGATGATGGCCAGAGTGCCTGACGTGACATTTGAGATTGACTTCTGTCACGGTCACACACTCTGACTTGCCCTCTCTTACTCTGGTGGAGCGAGGTGCCATTTACCAGACTGTCCAGCCACCGAACTGCTTGGTACTTACCCGGGGAAGCTGAAAACATGTCCACACGAAACCCTGTACACGCTGTTTACCGCAGCTTTCTTCACAATCACCCAAACTTGGAAACAACCAAGACGCCCATCAGGAGGTGGCTGGATAAGTAAACTGGGGTCCCTTCCAAGGAATATTATTTAGTGATGAAAAGAAATGAGCTGTCAAGTCATGAAAAGACATGGAAAACCCTGAAATACATATTGCTGAGTCAAAAAGAAACCTATCTGAAAAGGCTACATACTATATGATTCCAACTCTCGAGGTTCTGGAAGAGGGAAAACTACGGAGACAGAAAAAATATGTGGTTTCAAAGGGTTGGGGAGGGAGGGAGGGATGGTGGAGCGCAGGGGATCTCGAGGGCAGTGAAAGTACACTGAGAGACACTGTAATGGTGGACACGTGCCACATGCATTCGTCCAAAGCTACAGAATGTGTGCCACCAAGAGTGGCCCCTAACATCAGCCACGGGCCAGGGCCAGTGTAGGTTGATGACGGTAGCAAATGTGCGGTTTGGTGGGGCTGCTGCCACTGCGGGAGGTGGTGCTGGCGTGGGGTGGGGGCATCTCTGCACCTTCCTCCCAGTTTTGTGATGAACCTAAAACGGCTCTTAAAAAATAAAGTCTTGGGGCGCCTGGGGGCTCAGTCGGTTAAGGTCCGGCTTCGGCTCAGGTCATGATCTCACCGTTTGTGGGTTTGAGCCCCGCATCGAGCTCTGTGCTGACAGCTCAGAGCCTGGAGCCTGCTTCAGATTCTGTATCTCCCTTCCTCTCTGACCGTCCCCTGCTCGTGCTGTCTCTCTCTGTCTCTCAAAAATAAAAAAAGAAAAATAAAAAATAAAGTCTTAAAAATTAAAAACTATTTTTTAAAGATTTCTTAAAAAAAAAAAAAAGCCAAGCTGTGAGCCGTCTGGTGCAGTGGCTCTCCTGGAAATTACAGCGCAGTGTCACACACGGAGGAACATCATTCTGCGGCGACGAATGCAGCGTGACTGCATCGCTGAATTTTAAAAACAAGTGATAGGATTGTTAAGATCATGACATTCCTTGGTGGGATAAAAACAGTGACATCAGCTACTCATGTTCCCAGTGAAAGAGTAAGTCACGTCAACTGACCAATGATGTTTTGTACTATCCAGACTACAGTCACATTTTCACTTTTAACTCTTAGCTTCCAAAAATGTGTGTATGTGTGTCTGTGTGTATAATGGGGAAAAGATGTAAAAGTTGAAAAATAATTCTATTATCAACAGTCTTTTTTTTCCAGGAAATTGCACAGCACGCCACTGCTTCCTGGAAACGCAGTGTCAGAATCGAGTTTGCAGTAAAAATCCTAAAGATGCTCCCAGTGATACCGTTTATACCTGAGATGAAGATGCTGGGCTTGTGTCTTGTCAAGGGCGGGGGTGCTCATGGAGGGGGGCAGAGAGACAGAGTGACAGACAGACGACAGGAGGACCAGCTGCGGCACAGCCGCAGACAGGATCTCAGCAGCCGTCCACGCCCCCAGCTTCCGCCGGAAGACAAGAAACACGGACATTTGCTCCAAACTCTCGCGAGACCCCGCGTGCCCGGCGTCCGGCTGCCCCGCAGCAGGTGCGCGCCGGTGGGGGCGGCAGGCGCCTACCTCGCGGGGAGCCTGTCCTCCCGCCTTGTGTTTCCTCCTCTCTGCCTCCCGCTGCCTTCCTTCCTCCAAAATGGATTGTTTCGAGACGCTAAAGCCATGACATGTTTTAATTACTCGTCACAAACGGGACACTCGTCTCCGGGATGCAGTTCTGTCCATCAGCAGGCGGGGCGCGGCCGTGGGACCCCCGGTGGCGCCGGGCGGTGACCTGCGTGCCATGAAGGGCTCCACGTGACAGCGGCTCTGCGGGACGCTGGTGCTCCTTGAACCGGCGTTCCCGATAAAGAGTCTGTGGATTTGTTACCAACAAAGCATGTGTGCGTGTGCGTGCGTGTGCGTGCTTGTGCATGTGCGTGCTCGCGCACTAACAAGGTACCACAGACCGTTGTGGCTCCCCCACCCGCCTCCTAGGGCCGGGGCTCCCCCTGGGGACCATCAACACCTAGGATTCAGTATCTACCATTCTCCCCCCACTTTAAATAATCCTGTCAAATGTCCATGTTCAGGTGACGGGTTGAACTGCATCTCCTCAAAATTCAAACGCTCAGTCCCGTCCCCAGCGCCTCGGGGTGTAGCTGGGAGGGGTAAGGTCTTTAGCGAGATCCCTGCCTCAGAGTTAGGCCGGAAGAGGGGCCCGGATCCCTTACGACTGGGGTCCTTGTGAGAAGAGCAGGTGCGCACGCACGCGCACGCACGCGCACGCACACACACATTTTTATGCCTCGGGTAACCTTTCAGGTGCAGAAGATGCCGAGATAGGAGAGAGAAGTAGAAAGACCAAAGGGAGCACGGTTCCCACTGGGCACAACCGTTCACGGGGGCGCAGCCGTGGGGCTGAGCTGGTTCACTCGTCAGCCCTTCCGGAGCAGCCATCCAGACTCCTCCTCTGTATGAACGGCATCGTGAATGTGGATTCTGGACTTCCCGGTAACTTGAAATACATGTGTCTCTTAATAAGCAAAGGCGTTTGTAATTAAAAATTGCATTAATTAAAATTACATATAATTATGCATATAAAGTTATATATATTTAATAATCAAGTAAGGTATATATTTAGTTAATAATCAAACAGGCATGCACTTAATTTTTAATTGAAGAATCACTTCTGTGGGGAATTTTCGTTCCAATGACATCAGGGTTGTTAAGTAGCTCATTGAACGGTAACCGGGCAGGAAAATTCCATTCTCTGGGACTCTTGCCCTGTTGTCTGTGGAACAGAGCATTCTGGGGGATTTATAGTCTCCATCTTCCCCACGATCCTCCTCACAAGGGACCTGCAAGTCCCGGAATCATCAGCTCTGGCTCGTTTTGACTGAGCCGCAGACCCTGGGTTTGTTGCCAACCACACCCCAGCGCCAGGGCGTTTGGTGATCAGTCTGTCTGAGCTTTTTCTGGAAACTCCTGTCCCGCCTGGTGTCTTCAAACGTCCAGTGTCATCGGAGGAGCCTTCCCTGGTGTCCCACCAGGAGGAGCGACATCCCCTCAGCCCCGGGCAGACGCCACTGTCGTCCCCGCATCCAGGGACGGCGCCACACTGCGCCTGCGTTTACGCAACTTACACGAGGGTTGTCTGGGTTGCTAAAGTAAAATTATTGATTTTTAAAAAATGAGACAAAATGGGAAAATAATGGAAGTTGAAAAAATGCCGTCTCTCTGGAGAAATCCAATGCACCCTCATATTTCAGCTGCTATCTCTTCCGTCCTCCGCTCGGGACCTGTGATTGGATGATTGATGATGGGAGAGAGGGAGAGAGAGAGGAGAAATTCCCGCAAAACCTTTTCTCCTCAACCGGTGCCAAAACATTGCCTATGGGTTTCAGCAGAAGTTCTGCAAAGTAGGAGGGACGGCGTCTCCTCGGTGCTGCCGGGACAGGTGCCGTGTTCGGTGAGGCAGAGCAGGTCTGCTCGGGATGATGGCAGCGCCGGGCTCTCCTGGAAGAGCATCCCTGGGAAACCGGATCTATGCAAAAGGCCACACTTGTAGATTGAAGGACGTGTGTGGCCATCCTGTAACGATATGGAAATCACTGTGTGTATTCATGTGTGTATTTTACTTTTCCTGAGGATAAGGGTTAGGACTTAAATAACATTTATATGAGTCTATGGCCAAGTAAATGTTAAAATCCAGTGCAATTTTGATTCTGCCATTTTGGGGGAATTATTGTAATAGAGCAAATCACTCCAGAAAGACTGCTGGGTGCAAGACGATGGTCAGGATACCAGAGACCTAGTGATTACAGTCAGGAAGTTATCACCAGGGAAGAAGGACCAAGAGAAAAAGTATCCAGCCGGTGGGTGGAGAAGGAGGCAAGCCTATCAGGAGGGCGGAGCTGAACTGGGCCCTGAACGGTGAACAGGATTCAGATGAAGTGCAGTTACGTGGAAGGAGTTTGCAGGCAGAAGCCAGGACGGAGGAAGCAAGGAGACCTGACATGGGAAAGATGGTGCAGCTACCAAACATACGTGTGGAAAAGCAGGTGGCAGCCGAGGACGTAGATTCTTGAGTGCGCTGCGGGGTGACCGCTTGGCTGTTTTTGTCAGCAAGGGGGCACGGAGGAGTTTTGAGAAGAGAAAAGCCTGGGGGGAATGATTAAGAAGATGGTTGAGAGGAGGCTGGGGAAACAGGAAGGGGCAGAGTTCCTCCCTGCGGAACGCTAGCGAAGTCACCTACGTCATAGCCAATGTAGCTGCCTTCATTCGTGGATCCTGCAAACGCCTTCTCACCCTTTTCTGTTTGTCGTGACCAATATGCTCCTTAAAATAGGGGGCCTGGGTGGTTCATTCAGTTCAGTGCCCAGCTTTGCCTCAGGTCACAAGAGAGGTGGGGGGAGGGCCAGAGAGGGAGGGAGAGAGAGAACCTCAAGCAGGCTCCACGCTGTCCGCATGGAGCCTGATGTGGGCTCAAGCTCATGAACTGTGAGATCGTGACCTGAGCCGAAACCAAGAGTCGGACTCTCAACCCCCTGAGCCACCAGGTGCCCTAACCTTCAGACTATTTTACGACATCATCTGTAGTATTTATTTGTCCTTTTGATTCTTTCACTTCAGTCAATATTCCTGAAATGCTTTCTTCTTATATTTCTAATTCTTTCCAGATTTTATAAATCCTATTCTTGAATGTTTTCTGATTCTGATTTATGCTATTTTTTTCTATCCTGTACTCTTCCTTTAATGTTTTTGCCAATGTCATTTTGCAGGCATGCCTTCCTGGTGTGCTTTTATTGATGGCAAGACGTTTATTTGATTTTTACTTTCTTCTTTTAAAAACATTGCATGAGATTAGTGCCCACTTGTTTCTGTTGTTTATTCCCTGCAAAAGATTTTTCCTGAATTTTTAGAAGGATTCAAGGGTCAGCACATCTTTTCTAATTTCATGACTCTAGAGTTTCCTCTTCTGTGGAATCATGCACTTTCAAAAACTATGGGGGGGGTGCTTCGTACCCTTCCCCAACATTTTCTTCATAGTGTGGGCTTGTCCTGGAGGGGAGTTTCATCAGTTAATTTTAAAAATTCATTTGTAGCCTTTTCTTGTGACTCTTAGGAGCTTTCATAGCTCTGCTTCCATTGCCTTTACTAATTCTCTGTTGGGGAATTTCAACCTCTGTGTTGTATCTGAATGCTTTGATATATCTGAATGCTAATTGGCAAATAAAAATTGTATGTATTTAAGGCATACAAATTGATGTTTTGATATGCATTTACACTGTGAAATGATCACCACCACCAAACTAATTACACACCCATCACCCCACATAGTCACCTTTAGTGTGAGAACTCTTAAGTTGTCTCCTTGTGGGCCACCTGGGCAGCTCCGTCATTTAAGCATCCGCCTTCAGCTCAGGTCATGATCTCACATTGCTTGGGTTCAAGCCCCGCATCAGGCTCTGTGCTGACAGCTTGGAGCCTAGGGTCTGTTTTGGATTTTGTGTCTGCTCTTCTCTCTGCCCTTCCTCCACTCACACTCTGTCTCTCTTTCTCAAAAATAAACATTAAAAAAAATTCTTTAAAAATGTCTCTTTCCAAATTAAAGTATAAAATTCAGTAGTATTTTTTTTTGAAAGAGAGAAGAAATGGGGGGGGAGCAGAAGGAGAGAGAGAATCTTATGCAGGCTCCATGCCCAGTATGGAGCCCGGTGTGGAGTTCAATTTTATGACCATGAGATCATGACCTGAGGCTGAAATCAAGAGTTGGACGCTTAACCAATTAAGCCATCCAGGTGCCCATAAAATTCAGTAGTAGTAACTATGGTCATGATGGTGTATGTTAGATCCCCAGAGCTTATTTATCGTACAGCTAAGAGTTTGTGCCTTTTGACCAACTTCTCCATACTTGGCTTCCACCCCGGTCCCTGGAAAACACTAGCCTATGCTCAACTTCCACGAGTTTGGCTTTTTTGGAATTCGCTGGTAAGTTAGATCATGCGGTATTTGTCTTTCTGTGTCTGCTTCACTTCATTTAGCACAGTGCACTCCAAGTATGCTTCTGGGTTCATTCCCAAAGGAACTGAAGTCAGGATCTTGAAGAGACATTGTCACAGCCATGTTTCTTGCAGCATTACTCATAATAACCAAGTTGTAGAAACAAGCCAAATGTCTGTCAACAGATGAATGGACAAAGTAAAAGTAAAAGCGGGGCGTGCGTGTGCAAACACACACACACACACACACACAGAGGAATATTAATCAGCCTTAGCAAAGACGGTCCTTCTTAAAGTGCCTGTCTGTCTAGATTTCTAGGTGCTCGTTTGTTCTGAGACCTCAGTTCTCTGATGGGTCCGTGAAAAGTCTGTGACTTGGAATTTGCAAGGACCATCACAATCACTTCCAAGCTCTTACTAAATGGGAGCCCAAACCAGGATATCCAATTTTAAGACCCAGACTGGTCTAGCCTCTCCAGACCTTACTCGGGTGCTGCAGACACAGTTTTTATGGGAGTTTGAAAACTGCCCTCGTGTCCAGCTCTGGTTCTCATAGTGGTCCTCTGTCGGCTTCCAGTGTTGGAAATCTGGGAAGCCCCCCAATCGATCCGATGCTTCACTGTTTTCCTACTCAGCCGCTGGACCGTCCACGTCTTCTGTCAATGCTTTTCCCACGTGCGTATTCGCAAGGGTTTGAGTGGAAGACCTGACAGTTTTGTTGTAGCTGCTGTTCCTGGATATAAGGTTGGGAGTTTTACTTTTCTCACTTCATGGAAGAAATGGGGACACGTTGCTGCCACTATTTTCCCAGACTCCTCTGACCATGTGTACTTAGCAGGTGACTTGGAAGACCAAAGACCTTCACTTTCAAAGGAATTGTCTAGTTTCATGTCATGAGACAGAGAGTTGGGAAGCTCACTGAACATCCTTCCTACTGCTGTCCTCACCCTCCGCGGATCATGCCCCTCCCTGTAGGACAGAGACCGCCCCCCACCCTGCTTCCCGTTCCATGTAAATGGCCATGGTCAACCTATTCCGATTTTAAGCAGTGGAGTTCTTTTCTGACATGACCCTAATTTTGATTGTTCATATTGTTCTAGGCCAGAGTAAATGTCCCCCAGAGATGAGAGATATAAAGCTTGTCAAAAAACCCGTGTCTGATTCATTGCCTGACCTTACAGTTCTGTGTGCATTGCTGTGCACCCTATGGGTTCTCAATAAATATTAATTGAATTGAATTGAATTTACACTTTGCTCATTTCACCAATAGGTTAAGTGAAGATTAACAACTTCACAGCAGTCCTGGAAGACTGAATTAAAGAATATCAGTGTCGATCTGTAATGTCTCCAATTGGTACAATAAAAGTGACTCCCCGTGGAAGAATCTGTCATTGGGGGAACCTTATTCCTGGTCCTCACCAACAGTTGCTCATAGAACCAGCTGTGAATATTTATACCATGTTCCTCGTTTTCCCTTAGCAGCAAGTGGTTGCAAAAAAAAAATCCTTTAAAGATTTAACAATTTCTCTACATTATTTCCTAATTCATTCTGACAAGAAAACAAGGTGACAACAGACACGGCGATATTGCAGATTAGAGCTGTAAGGTCACGTCACTTAACCAATCTGCCAAATGCACTTTTAGGTCAGGGATTTCTGTGCAGAATGCATGACTATAGACGGTTGGCTTCCTTTCTTTTTTGTACTTTGATTTATATCTTTCTACAAATGAAGCAAAGGATGAAATACAGGCTCTGACTTCCGCGCATCTACATTTTATAAGGACAGTTTTCAGGCTGGGGCTGCAAGAACGTCCCTGTCCACCTGGAAAGAAATGGATTTGGCTTACAAAAATGTCACACCCGAGAGAGTTACAGAAACCCAGCATGAAGAATATTTTTTAAATTTTGTATTATTTCCTCATCTGTCATTATGAAATTTCCTATAGTTGGTTTCTTCTTATGTTGTTGGAAATCAGGTCTCTTCCTCATCAAACCCCCAAACTTGGCTTACACCCTTTTCCTTCATTAGCGGATAAACACGCCTTGGGACAAGTGTCCTGTGATCACGAACAACTGGAAAACAGTGCATTATGTCTCGGTTTGTAGGTTTGTGCATAGTAACGTATTACAGTCTCTGAAAAGTTTGGCTGTAAAGAACAGGAGAAACCTAATAGAGAACCAGGGGGAGCAGAGGAGGGAGAGAGAGTTGGGGAGAGAGAGGGATGCAAAACTTGAGAGACTATTGAATGGTGAAAATGGACTGAGAGTTGAAGGGGAAGGGGGAGGGGGGGAAAAGAGGTGGTGGTGATGGAGGAGGGCACTTATGGGGAAGAGCACTGGGTGTTGTATGGAAAACAATTTGACAATAAAATATTATGGAAAAAAAAAAGAAAAGGTGAAATTATATCCCCAACTATTGAATAGAGAATGATTTAAAAAAAACAGTTTATTTACTTTTGAGAGAGAGAGAGAGAGGCAGGGTGTAAGTAGAGGAGGGGCAGAGAGAGAGAAGGAGATGCAGCATCTGAAGCAGGTTCCAGGCTCTGAGTTGTCCTCACAGAGCCCGACATGGGGCTCGAACCCACCGACTGTGAGATCATGACCTGAGCCGAAGTCAGCCGCTCAACTGACTGAGCCACGCAGGCGTCCCTAGAGAATGCTTTGTCATGAAAAATAGACTGCTTTGTCTAAAACTGTGGCCTGATATGGAAAATGTCTTTGAGCTCCAAAAGACCCCTTCTCCCATAAAATCACCCATTTTTTTAAGGAACAATAAGCCCTAATTCGACTGTTCTCTGATATCAACTGGGAATTATTAGCTTAAAAATTTTAAGATCAGGTGAAGTTTCCATGGACAAATCTTATTTATCTGTTTGTACTCAAATTGAGTGTCTCCTACTCTATTCCCCAGAGGACGGATAACTTGAAGATCTACTCTGACATTCTTGGCCCTTCCTCCCAACCCAAAACAATTCTGAACAGGAGGTTTTGAATTTTAATAGTACATCTTTTATTATTTATTTATTTATTTTTAGAGAAAGAATGTGGAGGGGGGGAGAGATCAGCAATATCCTAGTAAGCTCCATCATCTACATTAAGTGAGAATAATATTTGCACACAATAATGTCCACAGCAGTCCCTTAAGCCAACCAAGAACACAAACTAGCAGTTTCCATGGGACCTGTCAGGGTCCCCCTCTGGACCCACAGTCTGCAGGGAGAGCAGAGTCCTACACTTGAACCCCAGAAGTGCAAAGTTGGCCGGTGTCCCCAAAGTCCAGCCTGCTTCTCCCCGTCGATGTTCACACATCTTGGGCCTGGGCATGAAACAAAAGACTGGAGATCAAATACCCTTGGCTTCTTCAAGTGCAGCAGGACAGCCTCCATTACTCGCCTTTGCAGGTGAGCCTGTGAGCCAACGGGCGGGTTCACAGGCAGCCCCGAGAGCAGTGCCCGGCTTCACACACATCCTACGAGCCTCGGTCATTCCCACTGACAGCAATCCACCGCCAAGGCAGATAAGGATAGTAAAGGGTGAGTGACGTTACATAAATTAATATTTTGTCTTAAAAGTAAAACCAACCAGTACCCATTTTGTGGGCATTAGTGGTGTTTGATCGTTAGGGTTGACTTCCTTATCATAATGAAGTAACTCTAGGAGATGTCCTCTAAGAGTGGTAGGAGGGAAATGAACACAAGATACAAAAAGGAGACTGGCCGCCCTTGATTCAAGGGGACATTTTTCATGTCAAGAATGAAGATGGTCTAGAGGGTTCCGTTCTTGTCCTTAGGAAGTTTATTAAATCTGAGATGAGCTTGTCAGATCTTAACCATTTCAGATAACCGTTTATGGACACCCACCAGGCAGACACCCTGCTGTGGTAGTTTCTGGCCAAAGGGAACCAACATCAATGCATGCATGCCGGCACATTAGGAACAAGGTGTCACTCTTACAGAGAAGGAATTCTAAGTGACATTGTGAGTGTGTCAAAGGTCTTGTGGTCGCTTCTGCAGCAGCTGTCAGGACAACGAGCGAAGCATGAGCCTCCACTTCTTCCCGACACGATGGGTCACAGGGCACACGGACAGCTTACGAAGGGATGCTTCCAGTCTGGATTTCCCGACTGCGTCCTCTTACAAAAATTAGGAGCAGAACATTTCAGGCCATGTTATTTTAAAAAATGTTTTTATTTATTTTTGAGAGAGAGAGCACAAGCAAGGGAGGGGCAGAGAGAGAGGGGAGAGAGGGTCTGAAGGTCGGCCAGACTCGGGGCTTGAACCCACAGACCATGAGATCATGACCTGAGCTGAAGTAAGACACTCAATGAGTGAGCACAGCTGGGGTGAAGGCCGTTGTGAGTGAAGGCAGACGGCTTTTAGACAAGATCGTTAATGAGGTTCCGCTTGACCCTGGCACAGATAACCCTTTATATACTATCGAGAAATCTGAATCTGTTCTCAAATACTCTTCAAAGCACTTTTCCATAGAGATCCAAGTAGAAAGCCCTGGTCCTACCATCCGTGATGAACTATAATCCTTTAAAAATTTGGTGACATTGGACAAAGTTTCGATGAGAGGATTGACAGGAACGTAGCTATGAGGGGTTTTGCCTGTCCAGTTTGCCAGGTTGGAAAGCTCAGGCCTCAGGACGGTCCCGGGTCCACCGACTCCGTTTTAGCTCATGATTAAACCACATGACTGGAGCCGCCTCGGAAAGTGCCTTCTGATGGGAAACTATTCAATTCACGACCTGAAAGCTGAGCCTCCTTCGTGGGGGTGTTTTCTCAGGAGCCTCAGAGATTTTCCCGAGGGAAATGGGAGTTGCCGGTACGCCCCCTGCTCTTCTCCAGAATCACAGATAACGTGCCACGGTTTCCCTCAAATTTTAGGCCAGCTTAATTCTTCCTAATGACGATCTTTGTGACAAATCTCCAAAAAAGTAGGAAATACTCTTCTGTCCTTTGGAAAAATCTCTTCTGTTATTGATTACCTGTGTGTCATCCTTCTTAATTTGAGACGATGGCCAAGAATAATTTAAAATTCCTCACTAGATTGATCAAATGATCGGTTTTTGTTACTTTAGAGACGGGGTGTTCATAAGCCAGGCTGCTAGGTACGCAAACCCCCAGAATTTTCGTGAACATTCGGTTTAAATACCTCTGAGTTTTTAATGTTCTTTTAGAGCCTTTGCTATGAATCACTTTAAGATTCTGAGGGTAACTGTGTAGATTCCTGGAAAAGCAAATTACAGCCCAAATTAGGGGGCAGAGCCACCCCCTGTGTCCCACATTATACTTCATGCTTACGTGAGTTCGCAGACCCCTGCTTACTTTTTTTTTGTTCAATGTTTATTCTTTGAGAGAAAGAAAGAGTGTGAGTGGGGGAGGGTCAGAGAGAGTGGGAGACACAGAATCTGAAGCAGCTCCAGGCTCCGAGCTGTCAGCACAGAGCCTGACTCGAGGTTCGAACCCACGGACTGTAGGATCACGACCTGAGCCGAAGTCAGATGCTTAACCGACTGAGCCCCCCAGGCGCCCCCAGAGACCTGCTTTCAGACCATGTCCATGGAGGATAGGTCCTCTTTCCATAAACACACCTCGGGTCCACAGTCCCCACCCAGGCCTCTTTGGGAAGGTCGGGCCGCTGTCCTGACCCCTCCTGGTGGCGCTGACAACTGCATATGTGGTCAGAGAGAGCAGGGCTAGGGCTAGGCCGCCCACTCTCTTTTGAGAACTGGGACCTTCCAGCACGTGTCAAGATGCTTGGAACAGAAGGCCCCGATGCATCGGGATCACCCGCTGTGTTTGGTCCTTTCGGGCTGTGAGCGGCAGGGACCAGGCCGGGCAGAGCAGCAGAGGGAGGTGCCCAGTGAGCGGTGGAGCCCAGGACGCCAGCTTCTCAGGCCCGGCCAGGCCCTGCCCCGTCTCCTGTCTACGTGACGTCCTTCCTGCTGGCCCCTCAATGGCCTCCCCACCCACATGGCACTTGCAATGACGGAGTTACTATTTTATCTCCGGAAATTATGAGAAAACCCTAAGAAACAGCATCCTCCTTTATGTTGATAATAGGGTCTTGTTTCTGTCTAGAGCGATGTCCCAAGGAGTCCCTGACCCATCGGCGGGACGGTACCACCACCCGCATCTCCGCGCCAAGGGTGGGGTGCCTGCAGGAAGTGGGCTTCCCCGCCCCCGGCGGGCAGCGAGGGGCCAGGTTAGCCCCAGTCCATCTGGGGACGCGGTCAGCTCGCTCACCCCTGTGCCCCGTGGATATGCTGCTTTACCGACACTGAAATTCCAGAGGCCACATTTTACAAAGTGCACACGCATGGGGATGTTTGTCCTGCTAAGAGGGCTCACATCTCTCTTTCGGGGGCAGCTCTCAGTGTCGATGGGGCCGCAGACCCCCCTCCAGGCTCCGGGGTGCCGGACACTGCTGCTACGGTTTTGTGTCTCAGCGTTTTCCATATGCTTTGACTCAAGAAGTTTACAATATTCAGTGAATGGACGTATTTTCAAATGTAGACCAGGAGCCGCGAGCACGGTGTTCATCGTGAAACCATTCATTCCAATAAGACCCGGAAACACTATCCCACAAGAGACGGAGAAATGCAGCGTGTCAAATCTGTATGGTCGTGCATTACGTAATTTCAATGGCTATTTGGAAGAATTTCAGATTGCACGGGGTAATGATTATAATACGTTATTAGGAAAAGATACAATACTTCATGAACAATAGCCTTATTCATAGTATTTTTATAGGAGGGACATTCTCCAGAAAGATCCCATGAGTCATTTCTGGGCTGTAGGGATAGAGGACAACCTTATTTTCATGCGCACACAGACACACCACATGCATGCCTATATTTGCTTCAGGTTTTGCAAAATGAGCACGCATTTATTTTACCAATAAACACATATTTAATAAAAAAGCTTTTTCTCTTGTCTGGGGAAGTTTAGAACTAACGGCGCAACACAAACCCCATCTCCCGCAATTTCGATTTAACCCTCCTCTCAGAACCCCGAGAGAGACTTCGAGGGGCCCAGGGCAGTATGGGGGCACACGGTCAGTGCTCCATTCTCTGGTCCTCCAAGTTCATCCTAAGTACACTTACCTGGTCAGGAAGTCCAATGCATGATGCTAGCTTCTTGAAGAAACATTTCTCCCCCAAATTATTCTATTTGTTCATGTTTTATGAAGTGTTGGTTTAGGACATGATTTTATAGAAATCACTTCCACTATTTGTCACAGCAATTTTAAAAGCATTGCATCTTATTTTGTAATGTCCTTTGCAACTGAGAGCAGGGACCCTCCTCAGGGACAAAGTAAAGCAGCGATTTCTATGGACAGAGAGAAATTCAATTCTTTGGTAGATAATGAAGTTGCAGGGGCAGTTTCCTTGCTACTCTTCCCTGGAAAACAAAACGAAACAAAACACGTACTTTGAACAGGCTTCAAAAAATGGGCTCTGGCCAAGAAAGCAGTGTTATCTGTGAATCAGTATGTCTGCGGCATTCAAGAGCACTTCCTATGGCTGACAATCAGCAATGACCATAAAGAGAGAACTTACTAGACCAGTTGGCGATCATCAACAATGTATATGCTCTCTAACAATTATTCCTTATTTATATACATTAGCTGACATTTGAGTTTTAGCCAGTTTAAAGGAATAGCATTTGTAGAAATAACAGAATGGTATTTACAAGACTCGTTTTTAAAATTAAGATGTATTTAGATCAATAACTGAGAAAAAATCCCTGTCACTCTTTTGTGTGCTGAAAGGTTTTGGTACATTACAATGTACTTTTTCTTCTACCGAGCCCCTAATAAATGCCGTTGCCAGAGGCAGTGTGTTAAGCCCCCTTTCCATCCATTTCTCAGAAATATTTCTTTGTAATGATTGGGCACAGGGATAATGATTATGCGTCACAAACGTTCCTTTGTTAGACCCACAGCATCCTGGGAGACCCATGAGTTCAGAAATAGGATCATCAATTATTGTCACGATTTTTAAACTTGTGATCTATTTCCCCAACGGAACATAAACCGCCAAATACTAATTGCTACTTGAAGTAGTTTCTTTTGTTAAAATAAGCTCCCAAATCTTCTCTTTCTTCCTCTTGTAATTTAATGTGAACACACACTCTCGGAATAATGGGCCTTTGTCGTCTTAGAACATAGTTCGTCATGTATTTTGTATTTCTTGGTTAAAAAAAACCCATAGACCTGTAAGGAAAAATTGAATTAACAACCTGGTAATATAGTGAGTGGCTGATCATTATAAGCCAGAAGCTTCTACGACTTGTGCGTTCCTTCTGGAAGTGGAGAGAATACTATTCTAAAGACTGCATAGATCTTCCAGGCAGAATTCTTATTTCGCCAGAAGTCTTAAATTGCAAACGTATTGCGGTGCCTTGTTTTTCACTGCCTGAGCGTACTTTGGAAATGTCCCTGAAATCACAGGGATCCGGGAGTGCTTGCCAAATCAGAATCAGAGCCCCGCCTGAACTTTGGGGACCATGTGCCATTATGTTAAGTAGCCACTGAAATAAATGTATGGCAGACTAATAACGAACGTTCAGGCTAACTATTCACATTTAAGAGATGAAAAGTCTGAAATATTTTGGAATTATTTAATGGACCTGTTTGCAAGAACTGTGGTGTATGTCAAAGGCACGTCTGGGAGCAGTTTCCGGGACCTGGGCTTCGCACGGAGGCACGTTTGCTCTGCGGAGGCCCCTCTGGGTTCCACAGAGGTCCCCACCCAGGGTCTCCAGCAGCCCCGGAGGAGACACGGGAGAGATCTTGCCGGAAACGAGTGTTTGTGCAGACATATTGCACGGGGCAGAGTGGGTGGGGGATGGGCACATCGCATCTGAGCAATGAAGCCACAGACGTGAGCCCGGAGGGAAAAGGGGCTCCCTGTGGTCAGATCTGACTTTTCGAGGGAAGTCCTGAAATTTAGGTTTTCCCTATAAAAATGGAAATGGCGCTATTCTTTTGTAAAACATTTGGTCTGGCTGAACAAAGCCTGTCTCCAGGTCTTACCTGAATCCTGGCCTCTGGTTTCTGGTGCGTCAATAATACGTCTGAATGAAAGTCCCGATGAGAAAAATAGTATTTTAATTTTGAAGTACAAAAGAATTTCATCTGAAGTGTCCTGTAAAGACATAGGCTCAATCTTTCCTGGGAAGTGTAATCCGTGTGGAGGAAACTCAGCAATGTCTCCGAATCGCTAGTGACCGATGGGTTCCTTTGCAGGGATTTAGTGAGCACGTGTGGTAAGTGTGAGGTCAGGTGAGGCTCACGACTGAGTGTGAGATAGGACGCATGCCTTCCAGGGGGTTGTGATCCGTCCGTGTGTGCACATGCGTGCACACATGTATACACGCACACACACATCCTCACACCCCTGCACACACGCACACATACAGTCCTTACATGCAGTAAGGACTCACACCCCTGCACACACGCACCATGCAGTCCTTACAGTTAGCAGCAGGAAGCAGAACCGTGTCTGGAAGAAGCCGTGTAGACAGCAGGGTGCGGTGTGATACGGGGCGTGGGGTGGATGTGAGGCGGGTGCAGAAAGCAGGAGCTTCCCCGGTGGATGGTGACCCCCGACCCCTCCAAACAGCAGTGCCGCCTGCTGAGGTTTGCTGTCAGGCGGGTCCGCCGGGCGGCCCCTCACACGGTCCCCCCACTAGTGCTGACCGTCAGCCCGGGGCCGCATGACGCTCCCCTCGCCGCACAGGTGCAGAAGCGGGGATCGGAGAGCCCAGGGACGGCCAAAGACGGCACAGCGCCGGTGGCCAGGTCGTGACCGGAGCGCTGTCCCACCTCACGGACGGAGCCCTGGGAAGGGGCCTGGGTTGGGGTGAGGCTTGAAGTCGTTTCCGAACGACGCAGAGACGCGGGTTTCCTGGAAGATCGGTGGGAAGTAACAGGTCTGAGCGAACAGGAAAGCTCCGCCCACCTGTTCCCGCCGGGGGTCAGTCTGTGCGTGTCCGGACGGCCGTCCGCCAGAGCCTTCCTCTTGGGGCCCTGGCGACCCCCCATCGGACATCCCCCGCCCCCCGCCCTGACCGGCCTTTTCACTAAGGGGAGTTTGTCCGGGAGGAAGCCCCCACCAGGCGCGGTCAGACGTTAACGATGGACACTGACTGCACACGCTCGTGTCCGGGACACGCGGAGTTCTCAGAAGGTGCTGGTGCTCCGGGCGCACGGCCGGGTGGCCCTCGTGGGGCAGCGGGCGGGGCTGCCTCAGGCCCCACGGGCCACTGTCCCCGCCGCAGTTCTGCTCTGTTTCACCAGAAGGAAGACGGACTCGCTCATGTGCACCGGTTTGCCTCTGATACGCCGTTTCCTCGGCTCTGTAGGCACCTGACGGCACCGCTGGCATCTTCTGAGACGACTTCATCAGGCCCTTTACTCGCTTGAGTATTTGGGGCAGGACTGGTCCGTGAGGCCACAGCCCCGCCCCTGATAAAACCAGGATTGCGAGTTTAGAATTTGCCGTACAAAATTATCACACTCGTTACAAATTCCGAATGCCACCCAGCGATTTAACTATACAACCGAGTACTTTGGTTGTAGTCTCACTGGCTTTGCTACGCCATGTCAGGATGTCCCCGTCACCCCCCCCCCCCCCCAGGAGCCCCCTCTCCCAGTGGGGCTGCACACACTCGTCTCCGCACGGTGAGGTGTGAGGAGCACAGGTCTAGCTGGACCCTTCTGCCCTAACGGGAAACTTCCGGTCTTCTCCATGGAGACTCGGAGCGGAAGCACCCCTCACCTCCTGTCCTCCGGGTCCCAGGAGGCAGTCAGCCCGCAGCAGAAGTCGCTGCGGTCACAAACGGCCTGCGTAGCAGACGTGACGCAAACGCGTCCCGTACGTAACTGTTGCACGTGCATCTGCGACCATGGCGGGCGCGTCCTGGACCTGGCTTCCATCCAGGACGCCTGTGGCCGCGGGGACCCAGCCAGTCACATGCATTCCTTTTGCCCAGGGCGCTGTCCTGGGGCCGCTGGTGCGCACGCTGGGCAGAGCCAGGGTCCTGGTGGGCGCTGCCAGCCCAGGGAGAGGGGACGAGCGGGTACAGGGAGGTGGAGGGACGGGACTTCCGTCTCACAGCTGGGGGTTAGGGAGGGGCCGGGAGTGACCCCACCCGGGTTCCTCTTGTAACTCCCAGGAAATGCCCTGGGGTTCCTTCGCTGGCCCTGTGGGTGCACGCAGGACACACACACACACACACACACACACACACACACACTCCCGCACACACGCACGCCTGCAGGAGTTGCCTCGCCTCAGCTGCACCTGCTCCTGCCGCCCCTCTCCACGCGCCGTCCTGGGGACAGAAGGGCCCCCTCCGTCCTTCGCACCTGCCTTCAGACTGTGGCCCTGGGAATGTAGACCTGGTCTTGTCACCTCCCGACCTGACACCTCCCATGGCTCTGGCTTCTCTGCTAGTCAGTCCCCTCAGGGGCGTAAGTGATGTGTGTGTGAGTGAGTGTGTGTGTGTGTGTGCATATGCACACCTTCTCCTCTGTCCTCAACTACCCTGGAGGGGCGTGTCTGTCTGTCCTGACGTTTGCGTCGCTCATCAGGGACGATGTGGAGCGTGGAGGGTCACCGGGTGGCTCAGGAAACCTCTGGCTACCACGCAGCGGACAGGACGGACGCCCGGAGGGAGATGGTTTAAAGCAGGGACAGGTGGGAGCGTGGCTTCCCTGGGCCGCCCACCCCAGGCGTCACCACCCTCCCAGGTGGGGTGCATGTGGGGGGCAGAGCAGGCGCTCAAGCTCGGGAGAAACATGCACCCGTACCCCCGCCTGGCCCCATGCGTGGCCCCTCTCTCCTGACCCCCAGGCTTCAGTGGGCTTCCCCCTGCCCGCTGGCCAGGGACTCGCCGAATGTCCTCTGAGTCTTTGATAACTTGAAGCCGTGCCTCAGAACTCTCCAGAAGGGATTAGGGGCGCACTCTGCTTCTGCGAGGTCCCTAATCTCAGCCACCTGGGCCTTGGCCACAGCCTGGGATCTCCCGCACACTAACTGCTCAGCTCCCGGTGACCAGCATCTTCTGGGGGTAAACGGAGGGGCTCGTGTTCATGGAAGGACGTGGTCCTCACATGCAGGGCAGCGCCAGATGGCATTTCCCCTCCGAGGTTGTGCCGTTTCCCCGTGTAGATGGTCTGGCGCACACAGGTGGCTGGGCATCTGTGGCCCGAGGCGCCGTCTGTGTGGCTGGATTACCGCCCATGCCCAGCCACCTTCCTGCATCAGGCGTCTTGCTCTTTGGAGCTTCTGGTGTCTTAGCCTTTTTCTGTATCGAAGGTCCGCTCTTAGCACTGCAGGGGGTCCTGAGAGGGGCGGTCCCCTCCGATGCTTCATTCTGTCACTGCCTTCTTTCCCAGCGGACAGCCCAGGTCCGGAGTGGGGGACACAGCAGTGCCCCCTGAATGCCCAGTGCTCCCCAGTCGTCCTGCAGTTAGACGCGACCCTGCCACTAGTTCTGACCAGTGAGCGGAGGGTATGGAAGCTTCCCCGGGACCCTCGGCCCTCTCCCCACCCCGAAACCCCACCGGTGAGCGCAGCCTCTCTCAGGCCGGGGCCCTGAGGTAAGCTGAGGCGCAGAGCCTTCCCCAGGATCCCCTTGGAGACTGCGAACAGGAAATAACCTTTCATGCAAATCTCAGGTTTAATTTGTTCCCAGAGCATGACCTTGCAGATCCTGAGCCGTAATAGGGACATGGGGGACAGGATGCTGCTGCAAAAATATCCAAAGGAGGAGATATGGGGCCCATATTGTTGACTACATAATCCAGGAACGGCCCAATGGACCAGGGTCTCTTTTCCTTCCCTCCCTCTCTCCCCCCACTCTCTTCCCTTTCCTTCCTTCCTTTCCTTTCCTTTCTTTCCTTCCTTCCTACCTTCCTTTCTTCCTTCCTTCCTTCTTTCCTTCCCCCCTTGTCCCTCCCCTTCTCTTTCTTTCCCTTCCCTTTCTTTTCTTTCTCCCCCCTTGCTTATTTTCCTTCTCTCTCTCTCTCTCTCCCTCTCCCTCTCTCTCTCTCTCTCTCTCTCTCTCTCTCTCTCATCTAGGGGCCATGGATATTGGTCCTTTTCTTCCTTCTCATCACCCACCCATCATTTATTGAATGTCTGTCAAGTGCTGGGTACAACGTATGGAGGTGTCTAAACATGTCTCCCATCTTCAAAGTCTGTCAACATAAAAAGAAAACAGATATCTACAAAATCACCATTCAGAATGCTAATAGGGATGTGTATGAAGTTTTTTTAGCCCCCAAAATGAGGGGAGGAGGGGCCGCACCATCTGTGTGATATTTCCAAGGACAGTGAGGAGTGGTCTTGGGGGAGAAAAGCTTTACAGACAGAGGAAGAGCAAGGATGTTCTTGGATGGTGTGAGTAAGAGAATGACAGCAGGTCAGCCGGGAAAGACATCCATCCACCCATCCATCCATTCATCCATCTATCCATCCATCCATCCATCCACCCATTCACCCATTCACCCATCCACCCATCCATCCATCCACCCATTCGCCCATCCACCCATTCACCCATCCACCCATCCACCCATCCACCCACCCATCCACCCACTCACCCATCCACCCACCCATCCACCCACCCATCCACCCATCCATCCATCTTTCCATCCATATGCCCATCTATCTATCCACCCATTTCTCTATCTATCTTGTTGGTCTTGTTTCTCTAGAGAATCCTGACTAACACAGAGGGTTAAGGGGCATCTAGGAGTCCTGAGCTCCCCATGGGACAGAAGACATGATGAAATGAGCTGGATGGATAGATAGATGAATAGATACATGGGCAGATAGATACATGAGTGGATAGATGGATGGATGGATAGATAGGTGGATAGATAAATGTTTACATGGATGGATGGATAAACAGGTGGATGGATGGATGGAAAGATAAATGGATGGAAAGATGGAGGGACAGATGAATGGATAAGTAGATGGACATATAGATAGATGATTACATGGATGGATGGATGGGCGGATGGATGGATGGACGGATGGGTGGACGTACGGATAGTTAGGTAGATTAATTATAGGAACTGGTGCATATGGTTCTGCAGGAGAAGTCCCACAGTCTGCCATCCATACACTGGAGGCCCAGGGAAGTGAGTGGTGTAATCCATTCTGAGGCCGGAGGTCTGAGAACTGGGGGCTGAGGCTCTGGGTCAAGAGAAGGGTGTCCCAGCTCAGGCAGAAAGGCTGAATCCTCCTTTCCTTCCCCCTTTCGTCCTACTCAGGACCTCAGGAGGTGGGGGAGCCCACACTGGGCAGGGCCTTCTCCTCTGCTCAGTCCCCGGGCTCAGACGCCTATCTGTCCCAGAACTTCCCCCGCCCCCCGAGCCCACCAGGAAGAGTGTGCTGTCTCCAGGGCACTCTGTGCCCTCATGGCAGCACGGCGCCATGCCCCCGCTCATTCCCCGAGACTCCCCTGGGGCTCAGACCCTGCCAGCCGCACTGCTCCTGTCCCCACCCCTTCCCCAACACTGCCTTTCCCATCCTGCTGCTCCGCTAGAGACGCTCAGGAGTATGTGGGTGGAGATCTGTGGGTGGGATGTTTGCGGGGCGTGGCCCAGACCTTGCAGAGGAGGGCGGGGCGTGCCACCAGCTCCCTGCAGACTGCGCTGTCCCCAGGGCCAGCAGAGCCTGGAGGGGGCAGTTTGTGCCCCAGATGCCCCTGCCCACATCTCCCCTTCTCCCCTGGTGAGAGGTTCTCTCTCCCACTCCTCCTACCACGGGACCCCTGGGGCAGTGCTGATTGCTTCTACACCATGACCCTCCCCAGAAGCCATGTCACTCCCGTGACCTGGGTCTGTGCTCCCCGGCCCTCAGCATTGGTCCTGGCTCATTCCTGGACAGACTTCCCCAATACCCGGCCTGCCCACCCGTGGCCTCTCTCTTCTGTCCTCAGTCACCCCGGCCAGTAACGGGAAGGCCTCCGAAACCCAGCGGCAAGCACTCCTCTCTGACCACTGCCTCTCGGCCTCCTCGCCTGCTGTCTCTTAGATGCTGGCTCCTGAAACCTTTCCCCATCCCTCCCACCCCCCTCCCTTCTTTATCTGGCTGACACCAAAA
>PJEM01004051.1:0-65216 GCA_004023845.1 Helogale parvula | reverse complement strand
GCTGGAGCCCCACTCCCAGCAGGCGACCTTCCCACCTCCTTCCCTGGGAAAACAGAGACAGTGGACAATCAGAAGAGAATTTCCTGGGGTTCCTGGCATCAGACCTGCCCAGGTCCCTGCGACTCAGCCCCGATATCCTCAGTTCCCCTCTGAGTCTGGAAGCACCACCCAGCTCCTGGCTGTCCGGGACAACCCGCTGCTCACTCGGGAATCCCTTGCCTGTTCCCTCCTCCACGGGGCAAGAGGTGGCCTCCTCCATGCTGGCTCATCCCCTCTGATTTCCATGCCTTCTGATCCTTCTTGAGGCTGCCAAGGGTTTATTCATTTTCATTTGTATTCGATACTCGCACACGAGTACATGAAAGCACTTGGACCAGAGGTTTGGACCATTTTATCTAGCTCTGGTGGACATAGCGTGGTTTCTATTTTTTATTATTATTATAAAAATGCTACAATAAATGCATTTTTGAACAGAGGCTCGTTTCCACTAAATAGACCCAACCGACACAGAATTACATGGTAAAAATATATAATTACAAAACGCTGACGGATATTGTCAAATTGTCTTTCACAAAAACCTGTTAGATGTTTTCTCCCTGTTTTTCCCATAATGTATTGGCCTTTAGCGTCTCTGACAGCACGATAAGCCAGAGATCCCGATTCTGTTTTATTTTGTATTTCCTTGTGTATTAACGAAATTGGTCATCTTTCACATGCTTATTGGCCATTTGTATTTCTTCTTTAATTTCCTCTTGATAGCCTTTGACTATTTTTCTTTTTTTTGGTCCCTTTTCCTTGTGTTTTATGGGAGCTCCTTAAACGTGCCGGTTATTGGTGCCTTCCGCATGAATCTGCTGCAGATAACCCTCCCCGGGCCTCTGGACTATGCGTTCTTTTCTCTGACGGAATCGTAGCGTCTCTGCTGGGCATCTCGTTGCAGGAGGCACACATGCACACATGCACTCCTGCAGACACACATCCTACAGGGAGGGAGCTAGCCCCTGGGGCCAGGAGCAGACGTGGCGCGTCCTGAGCCCCTGGGTTCTCAGAGCCCCTTGGGGGGGGGCTGCACCGCTGCCTGGATCAGAAACAATAAGTGTGCAGTTTTGTCCTTTATGCCCTTCTGCCGGGCATTAATATCAGGCTCTATTACCTTTCTAAAATGAGGCAGCCAACTTGATTTTTCTATCTTCTGGAGAGGTCAGAGGTCACGGCAGCACGTGACATCGAGATCTTGTGACTCCCCAGGAAAAGCAGGTGGTGATGGTCTAGCCATCGTGTTGACAGTGGTCCGTGGTGCGCAGGCAGCTAACGGACGCCGGCAGCTGAGGAGGGAGGAGGGGGTGCGTCCTGGAGAGGGTGTCCCTCAGAGGAGACCCTGCAGGTCCAGACGGGGGACATCCTGCGGCCCTGGGATTGTCCAGATCGGGGGAGACCGTCCCACACGGGAAGGCAGAGCGCTGGGATGGTCCTGGCCTTGCGTTCCGTGGAGGCTGAAATTCAGCTCGGAGTGTATTTTAGGAAGGAACATCTGCTTCATAAAGACATGGAATTCCGCCATTCGCTGTGCGGTGTTCTGAAATCTCCCCCGAGCCACAAACAACTCGACGCATCCCTTTTCTGCCCTCAGATTTAACCTGCAGTGCCCAGCACTTCCTGACAGCCTGGACAGAACAAGACCTGAAAGGCAATGTACTTTAGGAATATAATCACTTATTGATTACTCTTCCTCTCGAGGAGATAGAATCAGTGTGTGAGCTTTAATCCGGAGACTTCAGGACGGCGCTTAGGCTCCGTATGTAGTTCAAGTCCAGCCACATCTCCTCGTGAGACCCGCACTGCAGCCACTGTGCTGCGGATGATCATTATTTTCTAAAAAGGATTCATCATTCCGCTTATGTGAAAAATTCACAGTAGGCAGACAATATTTAATAAGTAAATCAATACTGTTCATTTCAGGGAAAAATTAGGTATAGAATGTAGCTGGAAAAGATAATAAAACAAGATCAAATACTGAATTTCAGACCTGATGAACCATTAGAGATAATGCAATTCCGTGCGGTGGGGGCCAGCGCCCGATCCGGAGGCTGACATCACAGGATGCGGTGCAAGTGCAAACCCGGCCTCATCCGTCACGTGACCGACACACGAACGCACATGGCGGAAGAGGTCCCGCCGGCATCCGGTGTCGGCCGGCGCTGCTCTAACGGAGCGACGCTGGGAAGGGAACTTCCTCGTTCAGGAAGGTTGTGCAGTGAACCTGCGGGAAGGCTGCTCAGAGGAAGGCCGCGCCGCCGCGAGGTCCTGCCGCTGCTGATGACGCCCCGCCGGTGCTCCCTGGAGGTCGGACGGACCTGGGCGTGGCTTTTGTCCCACCTGCCCTCCCCCTGCAGGGCTTCCGCGAGGCTCTGGCTGTCGGGACGTCCCCTGGTGTCTCCATAAACGTCGTTTCCAAGCTGGTGTTGTCAACAGGCCTCGTGTTTCTATGGGTCTGACTGTGATTCTTCATGGTCCCCACTTCTTAGCATGGGTCTGGTATCTTCTGGCCCTGCTTACGGTGTATGCGGGCCTTCTGGAAGATGCACCTGCCAATATCCAAGGCAGCCGTCTGGCCCCTGAGCATTCCTCCAGGTTAAACGTCTCCAGATCTCTGGACAAACAGTCCTACATTTATTTCTTTGTTTGTTTGTTTGTTTGTTTATTTTAATGTTTATTTATTTTTGAGAAAGAGAGACAGAGCGCGAGCTTGGGAGGGCAGGCCCCGAGGCTTCCAAAGCAGGCTCCAGGCTCTGAGCTGCCAGCACAGGACCTGACTCGGGAATCGAACTCAAGAGCCGTGAGATCATGATCTGAGCTGAAGTCAGACGATCAACAGACGGAGCCCCTCAGGTGCCTCCAAACAGTCCTACATTTAGTACACTTTCCGGATGTCCCAGCTCTCCTCCGAATGATGGCCCGAGGCAGGGAACTCACCTTCTCATTTATCAGCCCTGCCCCAGAGCATCGTGCCCAGGACTCACCAGGGCTGTGGCTTTGGCTGCCGCCTGGCGGGGCCGCACTCTTGTCTGTGCATCCCATGGCGGCGGGGAGCTGCGCCCACCCTGGGCTCTAGCAGCGGTGCAGGGCGCTAAGCGGGAGAAGAAAGGCAGAAGCAGAGAAACATTTATAATGGATTTTAAAAATCACTTTGGGGGCTTCTGACCCTTGTCCCTCTCCTTTTTGTCACCCAAACTACAAGCCAGACTTCAGGATCGGAGCAAGACCACCCGGCCCACGGCGCAGAGGCTTCTGCACCCAGAAGCCCATGTTCCCGACAGGAGGCTCTGGGTTTTCAGAGCGAGTTCTCCAATCAGATTTCTCTGCCTCAACTCACAAACAACTGACTACCGCTGCCCCTAGAGGCCAGGCTGGCCCCGTGTCGCGTGTTTTCAGCGGGTGAAGGTTCATCATCCCTCCCCAGACGGTGACACAGTGGGGGACAGCTTTCCTGTAACGAGGAGCGGGTACCCTCAGCACCGTCCAACTTTCTTCTCTGCCCTTTGCTCCTCACTCGCAGAGGTGTCCGGGTCCCGTGATCACGGTTTCCAAACCCAAACTTGAGACACAGGGTCTGGTTTTGTGTTTATTCTGTGCTCTTAAACAACCAAGAAGGTTAAGTGGTAAATGCAGAAAAATGGGTGGGGCTCATGGAGCCTCGTACCCGAAGTCAGATAAGGTGTTTTAGAAGATTAGGCACGTAAGGCATGCACCTTCCACCAGCACTGGGCACATGCCCACCTTGCGCGAGCACAGACCAGGTCTCACTCTGCCCCCGGGGCCACTGAGATGACCACGGAGGCTCTGTTCCGGCAGCTCCGTGGACGCCCAGCCTCACAGTCCTGGCCTCCAGGGGCGTATGCACTGCAAAGCAGGAACACAGTCAAGAACTCACAGCTGCTCACCTGCTTTGTGGCCACTGCCACTTTCCACACCGCTGAACACGAGAATTACTTCTCCCGGCCCAGCTCCATGTTCCTCTGCCCCGGATGAAAATGAGACTCCCTGGGTGCCCAGGTCGTGGCCAATCAGTCTATGCGGTCGGGTCTGGCTGCTTGGCATTTTTTAAAAAAATAAATAATACCTTGTCGAGTTAGCTAACGTAGTATATACAGTGTGGTCTTGGTTTTGGGGGTAGAGTCCCGTAATTCATCGCTTACGTACAGCACCCAGTGCTCACCCCAACAAGTGCCCTCCTCAGTGCCCCTCACCCATTTCCCCCCTCCTCTGCCCCTCCCTTCAGCCCTCAGCTTGTTCTCTGTATTTAAGGGTCTCTTATTATTTTCTTCCCTCCCTCTCTCTCCGTTTGTAAGTATTTTTCCCCTTCTCTTCCCCCCATGGTCTTCTGTTAAGTTTCTCAAGTTCCACATGAGTGAAAACATGATATCTGTCCTTCTCTGACTTATTTCACTCAGCGTTATACCCTCCAGTTCCATCCATATCGCTGAAAATGGAAGAATTTCATTCTTTCTCATTGCCAAGTGGTATTCCTTAGATGCATAAGCCACATTTTTTTATCCATTCACGAGTGGATGGACACTTTGGCTCTTTCCATGATTCGACTACTGTTGAAACCACTGCTCCAAACACTGCCTGCACTTCTAAAATCTCCCCATCACTCTCTGGTGTAGTCAAGGTTCAGGGTTGGTATTCTATGTGAAGTAAACGCACGGCGTTGTCTCTTGCAAACCCTCAACATTCTACACAAATCGAGCTCCACAAGCACCTAAGAGGAGAAGGAAACGAGAGGAGAGGAAAGGTTGGCCTAACTGAAGTTCTCTATACCCGCGGCGAGGCTTCTGTTCTGTGTCTGTCCATTGCTTTCTGAGGCTGTGCGTATTTGGTGTGTTTTATGGATGATTTATCTGCTCTGTTTTACTGCGGGGATGCTTGGTTGCTTCTGGATAATTAAACTTTTCATAAGAGTTTTAATCACCTAACTTTGTCTACATCCTGTAAGATTCCCTTTTTAGCCCATTCAAGTGGAAATAGAAACATGTCAATTAAGTAGTTGGCCTGATTACAGAGGGTTCTAGGAAATAAGCACTTGACGCTGATGACTATTTTAATGATGGGCATCTCTTAACTGAGTCAAGGCTGTGCTGACATCAGAAAATAAACTAAAGTTTATGTGCATCTTTCTTCCAGGGCGGAAAATCCGTAGGAAGATCGGATTTGTCTAAGATACTGATTTATGTCAACTACAGAGTCCCCAGTATTTAAAGTACAGGGAAGCCCCTTGAGCTACAGTCCTGCTGGTCAGAACCCCTGTGCTCCTGGCGTATCTGGGATACGTAAATAGGTGGACACGCTCGTCCAGGTAACAGACTGCCCCGCACGGTCGAGAGCAAGCTGCAAATGAGGGGGAGGCTCCGCCTGCACGCCATTTGCTGTTTCCGTATGCTTTCCTCAGGACGAGTCCTATTTAATGTGGCACGTGCGTTAGTTACTTGTCTTCCTGGGTTTTCATTCGGCAGGATGCAGGCGTGAGGAAGAAGGTTTTGTCCTGACTTTGTCTTTAAGGCCGATGTAGGTTACATCACAGAGTCGAACCCCAATAAATAATTGTCATTGAATGAAGTAGGCAGTCAGAAAAGCAATTTCTGGAGATTCTACCGCATCCATACACTCTTGGTCGGGTCTCATATACTTGGCTCATGATACAGTGAGCTGAGTGATTACGGGATCTGGGCTCCGTCCCTGCTTCGGCGGGTGAATCGTGCAATCCACGATCTCTGGAAGGACAGTGATCATCATACTGCCCGTTCCTAGTTCATAGGCCAGTTTTATGGGGCAAGTGAGCTAATTTATTAACAAGCACTTTGCGGTTTTTTAAGGACCTTCTTACTGGAATTGGTCACCGGCCACGACTATGGTGATGCGTTAGCTTCATATAACAGTAAACGGGCACAGATTGTCATCCTCAGGGCCAGTAAGTGAAACAAGTGTCTAACAGTTTAATCTGCTGTATCCCATGCCCGCCTCACCTCACTCCTCACCTGACCCGCCTTTCACTCAGAATCCCCATCTGCCATTTGAGGCAGGTGCAGCCCTGCTGACCGTACACAGTGGTGCGTGCAACCACACAGCACACACTCATGGAATCAGAACGAAAGTGTCAAGTCTGCGTCCTGCCTCTACCTCCCCGTAAGCACTTTGACAGCAGGGAACTGTGTTCCCAAGAGCATCTGCATCTCGTACGATGCTGTAAGAACTCAGCGGCTCAACAGACGTGTGTGGAGTCAAACCAGGCTGCTCCCATCTCCTGTTTCCCGTGTGTTAGCCAACAAAGCGTTTATCCGTGAGCACCACCTCTCAGTGCTCATAAAACAACATAAAACAACATAATAGATGCAGTGAGTGTCCCACCGCACGGACAAGTGTTAAGAGAGCGCTAGAGCAGCAGGGAAGCTCAGACGCTATGCGGCGAGCTGTTCTAAGTTACTGGATGGGGTCCTACCTTCCTCTTTTCGTCTTCCTTCCGTCGATGTGCGGACACTGGGGAATCCCAGCAGTGCGGAGGGATTCGATGCGGTGAGGGAAGGCGGCTCTCCCTGGGTCACGAAGACACGCTCGGAAGAACGGGGGAGGGGAGATGGCAGATGTGTCCTGGCACTAACGATATAAATGGAGCGACGAGGTGGTGAGGCAGGATCTCCCAACGCGAAGATTCTCCATAACCGCACTTTTCCTGAGACCTAGAATTGGTTCATAGTTTTTTAGAAAATTGGCTGATTCTCCAACTTCTGTTCAAAACTGAGACTCAGGTATAAACTGAGAGAAGACATTTAAAAAAATTACCCATTTACGTATCCACGCAACAAATTTCAGTGTCGATTTTGCGAAGTGACCTGTTGGGGTTTGTGGAGCAGAACCGTGTGCCTGCAGGGAGAAGGGGCTGGACGTGACTTCACGCCTTCACTCGGAGCTGTGATCTGAGGCTAGTTACTTACCATCGCTGAGCCTCTATTTCTTAATATTATAAAACGGGCAATATTGCTTACCTATTACGTCAACTTTGCTGACGTAACAAACACCCCAAATTCCAAAGGCTTACAGCAACACGGCTCACGGCGTGAGGACGTGAGTGAGTGTGGCTGAGCTCAGGTCCGTGTCCTCATTTCTTCTCATTCTGGACGCCAGCTCAGGAAGAGGCTCCATGCAGGACATGTCCGCCTTCCTGCCCCAGGAGAGCAGGGAGTGAGAGCAGAATCACACGCCCTCCCATCTTCCCTCCTGAAAACAAGTCACCTCGGAAGACCATGACAGTGAGGCAGCGATATCACATGGTGACTAAGATTTTCCTGCCCCAAATCCTCAGAACAAAAGCCATTTCTTTAGTCCCCTGGGCTTAGCAACGTGGTTCTTGTTGGAAGGAGGCTTGACTGTTTATCAGACTTTCTGCTCAAAAAATGGGGCGCCTGGGTGGCTCAGTCAGTTAAGCTTCCGAGTTCGGCTCAGGTCAGATCTCAAGTTTGTGGGTTCAAGCCCCTCGTCAGGCTTTGTGCTGACAGCTAGCTCAGAGCCTGGAGCTGCTTCGGATTCTGTGTCTCCCTCTCTCTCTTCCCCTCCCCATTCATGCTCTATCTCTCTCTGTCTCAAAAATAAATAAAACATTAAAAAAATAATAGTTTACAGACTTTCTGCTCAAACACTTTATTTTAATTTACTTCACTTCAGTTTATTGTATTTTATTTCACTTTATGTTTCTATTCAGAAATGAAGAGCAGTTCCAGATTCCCACGATTCCTACCCAATCTCATCTCTTCCCCTTTCATCTGTTCTTGTAAACAGTCTTACTCCTTTCTGAACTCGTGTTTCTTCCTGCCTCAAGTGCCACGGCGAGGATCAGCGGGTCTGCTTCTACCATTGTTTCCCAGTCTCCCACCAAACTGCTCTGAAGCGCGGTGCCCTGTGCCTGCCCGGTCCTCACCTGCGGGGCTCTGGGGGTTTCCGCTGGCTCCGCAGGCTCCGACGGCAGTGCCTTTGCCACCCCGTGCCCGGCTCCCAGCCTATCTCAGCACCCGTTAGACACTGGTGTTACCTTGTTTCCAGTTCCTGTCTTTGCATCAGCTGGCTCATCGTGGGGTCCGGGGACATCCGACCCTGCGGCTCCGCTGGGGCTGAGGTCCTGCTGACCACGCTGTGGTTTGGGGGAGCCTCTGGGAGGCCCATGCAGTTAAGCATCTGACTCTTGATTTTGGCTCAGCTCATGATCTCACGATTTGTGGGTTCGAGCCCCTTGTCGGGGTCTGTGCGGACAGCACGGAGCCTGCTTGGGATTCTCTCTCACTTTGTCTCTCAAAATAAATAAAGCTTAAAAAATAAATTGTGGTTTGGATCAACTGTGTGTCTGTTCCCAGCCTCTGGTGCATGTCCTCGTGCTGGGATTCAGGCCGAGGGGCCAGGAAGGGAGGAGGGGAAGGGCCCTGAAATCGCTCTGACGCCTCTCACATGGCACCACGCGCGGCTCCCACTCCTGTCCCAGTGGCCCCGTGGCCGTGTGACTGAGTGCAGAGCTGGGTTGTCCCCAAGGACCCCAGGGAAGCCCCAGGATCAGGGGTGGAGGCAGAGGGCTTAACCGGGTGGATGCAGTGATGAAAGTATCAGAGAGAATATCATGGAGACTAATGGTGAAAATTCATCGGGCTGAGTTGTCAACTTCATGCCCGTTCAGAAGTGCATCACCAGCCCTGAGAGCAGAAGGACATCAGGACCGCAAACTCGGAGCGTCCTGTGTCCCCTTGCAGGTGCACCCACACCGAGGGTGAGACATCAACTACCTGACGTCCGGTGGTGCGGGGGAACTGTGGCCGGTGGTGTGGGGGAGCCGTGGCCGGCAGTGTGGGGGGTTGTGGCCGGTGGTGTGGGGGGCTGTGGCCAGTGGTGCAGGGGGCCATGGCCGGTGGTGTGGGGGAGCCATGGCCCTGGTCCCCTCTCTGTAGGTGGAGGGTCAGCAGGCATTCCTTGGTGCTGTTCTCACGTGACATGGAGTCTTACTCTACTTTTGCGGCTGTAACAGAATCCTGCAATCTGGGGGCTTAGGGACAGTGGACATTTATTTCTTAAGGTTCTAGAGGTGGGAAGTCCAAGATCCAGGTGAGGGCAGGTTCTGTGTCTAATGAGAATCTGCTTCCTGGTCAATAATGGAGACCTCCTGTGTCCGCACAAGGGAGGGGGGTTGGGGGGGCTCCCTGGGGTCCCTTTTATAAGGATGTTAACCCCGTCCCGGGTAGCCACCCTCCTGATCCCTCCCACAGGCTGCAGCCCTGCCTCCTACCACACCACCAGGTTTGGGGGTGCATAGCAGGGTGGGTGGAGTCATTCCCACGGGTCCTGTGGTGGCAGAGGGCCCCTGTCCAGCGCTTCAAGGAGTGGCCTTGTAGACACATGGCGCGGCTTATAAAATGGTCCCACGACGGACGGGCGTCCGGGAGGTGAGATCTAAGAGCGCAGGACACATGCGTGTTGCTTTCATGGCACATTCCTTTCTCTGCCCTCTGCCTCTCACGTGGCAGCTTCCGTGGCTGGCGTGACACGCGGAGGCGTCAGCGCTGGACCAAGACAGCTCACGTTACATAGGGGTTGAAGGAGCAGAGGGTGTCTATCAGGCTAGACTTCAAGCAGCCCCACCGTCGACGGGCCGATGTGTGGACGATCAGGTGAAGGCTCCACCTGGGAACATGTGATGCCGGGCAGGGGGTGGGGGGTGGGCAGCAGAGGGAGCGTTTGCCCAGACTCCTGCCTCCAATTGGGGACAATAAACCGATGGTCTGAGTCACCCGTGTCCTCCAGGAGAGCAAAGCACTTGTTCACACGAGGACCGTGTGAGACAGCAGCTAAGTCCCAACCCCGTCCCTTCCTTCCGTTTCTGGGCTCACTCACTATCGTCTTCTGAGTGAACCCGCTCCCCGGAATCCTCCTCAGGGTCAACTCAGCCCCTGGAAGGAGGGGTTTGATCGTATTTACACTTCTAATTTTAAGACATTTCTTGGGCTTAGATTCAATAATTCTGATCAAAGATGGCTGTGCACTCTTTCTACATTTAGCACAAATCTGGGGTTATCACTTGTTTTACTCTACACTCCCCCAAATCCGATTGCAGGATGAATTCAGTCACGTGCACTGCCTTGGAAGGAAGGGACTCTGCGTGGGCTGCGTGGTTTAAGGCGGGAGACGCAGTCTATGCTGTGCTGTCGTGTCTTGTTTTGCTCTTGCCCTTTGCCTCCTAGGTGCCTGGCAGTGACTTTGTGGGAGGATTTTCAGCCCTTCCAAGGGCCCGATTGCTGACTGGGTACCGCCTGCAGGGCACGGGGCCGCGTGTGGATCCCGCTCTGTCACCCCCTGCTTCTCGCCTCCGGCGAGTGTCAGCCCTGATCAGACCGGACTCCAGGCAAGGCCTCCTGTCTTCGGCCACTTCTGAGGAAACTTTTGAGCTTCAATATTTTTTTTGCCTTGGAGATAGACACAAGGAGAAGAAAATACCTCCTGCCTATTTTTTTTTTTTCATTTTAAAACAAGCGAAAAAAGAGCATTTGCTTGTAAGTTCTGTCCTGGAAATGCCAAAGGTGTTTTGAACAACCGATCTTGGTTAGAGCTCATGTTACGCTGCTCTGGAAAACAACACACCCTAATCGTGATAGTTTCGATGACACTCTGCAGTTAACGTTGGCTGAGCGGTGCCAGGACGCAGGCTCCCAGGTGACGGGTTATTAGCAGACTTGGCTGCTCTGTCCGGGAGTCGCGTGGGCTGTGGAGCGCATGCAAACGACCGCAGATCGACAGGGGTCCTGCAGGGACAGCGATTTCTGGGCCTGCGGGAGGAGCATTCAGTCCATCCTCACGTCATAGAAGATAAATTCTGTGTTGGTCAAAATCCTAAGAAAAACGGCCGAGGCACATGAAGGAAATTGCATGCCCTTGTGTGAAACAATGTCACGGTCCTTTTTGTTCTGGGACCATGTAAAACGGTGGAGCTCCATTCAAGACAGAAGGTGGGAAGAAGGAAGGTCCTTGAGTCCCAAGGAAAAACTCAGTGGCGGTCACCTCAGGGCCGAGAGGCGGAATCCGCCGTCATTGCCAAGGCCAGCCTCCGAACGCCGCTGTATTTGTCTGCGGCGGGTTCAATTCATTATTCGGCTGCGAGTACACGTCCCATCAAAAATGGACCCCTCGGCATAAGCGAGAGTCCCTTCACATCCCGAGTGCAGGGCCGTTTTCTCAGAGGTGCCTGCACACAGACACTAGACATGTCAACCCACATACTGGAGACACACAGTTCTAGACATGTGAGAGCCCTCGCGTGTAGGGTCTGGTGCTGTGTTCGTAGGCAGTGTTTTCCTCTTCAGCAGGGAGCTGTCAGGGATCTTATTCAGTACAGAGCCGCATGGGAAATATTTTGCTTTGTGGGTCGAGAGACAAACGGTAGGGCGCTATGAAGTAACATGTACAACTACTTAAAATTGTAAAAATTATTTTTAGCTTGCATGCTCTATGAAAACAGGCAGCAGGCTGGATCTGGTCCTCAGCTTAAGCCTAAATATCGCCTCTTGAGATTACTATAATGCACATGATTTGTACGGGTGCAAAGCTCTAATACATATCAGTTTTAAAGTACCAGTAATAATTTAAAGTAGTGTACTATATTTAATAGCAGTGGCATTGGGGGCTATTTAGGAACCATTTGTTTTTCCCTCATATTAGAAAATGTGTTTTAAATGCCTTTCCCCAGAATTTCGGGCATTCTTATAAAATATTTGTGAGACAGGTGCAGCTATGGGCGGTGTGTCTGTGTTATGGTTCGTTTTTATTGTTACGCATGCATTGCTTTGGCATTAGGCACAGAGGCTCTCTGAAACTGAACAACCGCCAGCAAGAAGGGTTTGCTGTATTCAACAAAGCGGCAAAATCAATGAACAGCCCTGGACTCGGTTGCCTCTCTCTTGGACACCGCAGCAATGCTGGTCAGTGACCAGCTGAATCAGCTTGAAGGTTAAACATTCTGTGTCCCCGGGTGCCAGCCCCTCTCAACGGAACTAAGCCTGTGTGGTACTGAGAAAATATATCTTCTCTCCTTTAGAGGGAGAAGCCATAAGGATTGTATTTTCCCTTTGTCCACAAACACGCGCTCGCGCGTGTGTGAAATCATACAAACACATCAGCAGCAAACACCCCAAATTAAAAAGAGGGAAGGTCATAGAATATAGAGATGGGAGGCTCTGTTATCATCTCCCTTGACAGCTTGTGCTTTTCCTTTTATGCAAATAATTTCCCATCTTCCGCTATTTGCTATTTGTCAGCACAGGAGGGTTGTCATTGTTATGGAGATGATCCTGCTCCTTACCTGTCTTTCTATCAGTGTGGCGGAGGCTAATTCCGTGCACTGATGTAAGATTATTATCAGCTTGAGCACTTAGCTGACACAATTTATGGTGATGAGTCTGGTACATATTGGATGTGCCAACGCTCCCTGCTCGTGAGTTTTTACGGCATTCCCATTAGACGGTGACAGCTGTCAGAAACACTGTTGCTTTCATGTGATTCACTTCTGACGTTTGAAGGTCACTTATAGTTTCAATTAAATTTTTCCTTTGTCAACTCGGAAATACCACTCAGTTTAGCTCTCTATTGCTCTTGAAGCCTCAGTAGTGTTCCAGGCGCCGATTATTTCATCGGATTGCATTGCAAACTAGTCATTGCCAGGATAAAGATTGTTGAATGCCACAAATAGAGTGGGAACTCCGCACAATAGAGAAAGAGATTTGTCCGTCCCCCCAGGAAGAGCTGTGTCTGGGAGACACACCCGCTGTTCACTTTTTGAGGAACGCTGAAGGCTTATTCTTGTTCTGGTTTTCTTCCCGTCGCTGGGCGCGCCGTGCTCTCCCCTGCGTGCTTTCAGGGTAAGTGATGCCCGGGGTGCAGGAAGGGGCTCCTCCTTCCTCCCCATTTCCAGTATTTTCTTCCTGATGCACTAGCTCAAAGCATCAAGAAGCATGGAAAAGTAGAAGTTAGGGAAGCAAATTAAAATCTGAAGATTATGGCTTCATTGGGAACAGGGCATTTCCACCTCGTGGTTTATAGTGACCAACACTGGACACAGGAGCTAACTCACAGGAGTGGTGTTGAACCACATGTGTTGGTCAATAAGAATTTTTGCCTTGGACAATAATGTAGTTGAAGGCAACTTTCACCATATATGAAGGATGCTTGGTAGCCTTTGGTCAAAGTGGGGCAGGTGGGGGTTGGGTACGGGTTTTGTATCACAGGCTCACCTCTGACCCCCAGGAAGGAAAGTCCTTTCCACAATAAGGCTTTTAGATCTCAAGGTGACCCGATATTTGCTTGTTCTAAATTGCAAGATGATTGTGATTTCCGAATCACTCTCAGTGTTAGTCAGTCGGGCTTTCCCTGGTGAAAGCCAAAGCCAGGTCTAACCAGTTGGTATCAGACGGACTGCCTCACAGTCCATTCTGAGTTCAGAACTGAGGAAGGACGTGTGGAAAGTTGAGAGTTAGGTTCAGGTGCTCGAGAGTCACTCCCCATCATGTGGCCCCCGTTAAAGCCAGATTCGTGAGTTACAGAGGCAGCCGCGGCCCTGGGTGTGAGTTTTCCTAGGCCTGAGCAGTTCCAGCGTGGGCGAGAGCAGACGCCCAGGAGGGCAGCGCTGAAAATGCTTGCTTATGAAGGGGGAGGGCTCTGCGTCACTCAACAGAGGCCACTATTAACGTACGTGCGGATCTCTCCACCAGGTATGGTCAATCTAGAGCCATAATCAACCTCTTCAAAGGACATTTCTAGTGTATTTTAATATCACAGCTCATAGACTTCAGATCAACTTTGTCCCAAATAGCTAAAACCACAACGGTTTGTTCTTTCCACATTCTTCCACGAACTAACTTACTGGCTGAGTGAACAAACCAAGAGCATGTTGGGGGATGCTCCTGATAGTTTGTTCCATGTCCTGTAGCTTAAACTACAAGCTTTACTCTGCCCTCTTCTTATCTGTTTCTTTCAGGTCAGGAATATCTAACTGGAGAATGTGAAAGGAAAGGCGGCCCTAAAGAAACAAGACCCCTGAACTTACTATACAAAGATTTCAAGATGGTGGACCTAAGTAGCCTGAAAGAGCTAAATGAGAACACAGACAAAGAACTGAAGGAAATCAGAAAGATTACATAAAAACGAAATGAGAAATTCACAAAATTTTAACAACAGAAAACCGTTCAGTAGCTCTAAAATACAGTAACTGAATCGAAGATTCATTGAATGGGTTCACCTGTAGACATGAACCGGTAGAAGAATGAACCAGTGAACTTAGGGCAGGTTATAGGAAATGTTCAAGTCTGAGGAACAAAAAGAAAATAAGAATAAAGAGGGAACGAAGTCTAGCCCAGGATGGCTCATATTAGATAAAGCGTTCAGGGATGGGGAGAGGGAGGAGAGACAGACAGAGAAGGAGACAGAGACCTGCTCTTCCCATACATGGGGATCAAGGGCGTCTACTGTCCTGGAGACAGGAAGGACATTAGGGCTATTTGCCCAAACGGAATGTGAGCCACAGAGTCGGAGACCTACGGAAGGAACAGCTTCTCTGTAGTGCGGTGTGGACCAGCAAGCCGGGGTACGGCGGGCACTCTGTACATTTCAGTTATTTTTTTTCTCCAGCTCATATCGCCCTTGACGTCACCTAAAACCCATAAGGCTCTTTTGCATGAAGCATTTCAATCCTCCTGTTGTATGAGATACTGATTTTCTGAATGAAAACACAAGACTTTTTTCCATGTTTCTACCTTCAGTGTTTGTTGAAAACTTTAAGAATAAGAATCTGTCATCCTATCTCATCTCTGTGTCCTTGCGTACGAAAATAAATGACATTGGAGCTATTAATGTGAAAAAAGTATAGTCTGACAACATCTCCTTTAAATAGAACAAGAACCCCCTTAACCAAGAAAACAGATCGGGGAGGAGGGTGCTCCAGGGAGAGGCACCGGGACCGTGTGAAAACAGCGCAGAACGTTGGACTGTGGCACCACCAGGAGGTGTGCTCTGCTGCGTACTTGTGAAATCGCCTTCCCTGAATTATTTTGCAAGTGCATTCTGCAAGAAGATGAGCCAGTCCGTGCAGACCTGCAGGTGTGTGCCCCACGCCCGGTGTGCCCGCCGCCCCCGCCGCCCCCGTGCTCTGCGGCCAACCACACAGGCATCAGGCCGGCTCTGTCTCCTAAATGCCGTGCTAGGCTTCGCACCTAAACAATCTCTCCAATATTGCTTACATTTAAATGTTTGTTTATCTGACGGAGATTCAAACAGATGCAGCCCTGGCTGAATACGTAAGACCCTCGGGAGGTCAGATTCGGAAGAAAGCAACCACGACCGGTGCCTTTGGTACGTGGCGTACATAGGCGTGTCCCACCACGCACACGCGGGAAGCTGACACCGGAGCCAAACGGCAACTTTTCTTCATGGAGCGCAGTAAAGACCTGTTCTGGTAATTTCCCTAACTGTTAATTATCAGAATAATGACTCACCTGGGGAAGTCAGGAGGTGATGGGCACCCGGTAGTTATATTGTACTGTGTAGACAGGGAGAGGGGAAGGGATTAATTATACTGTGTGAGGCTGGTGATGACATCCTTGTGCGGTTGGAACTCGACGTTTTACTTGTGGTGTTAGGGCCGTCTAAGGGCGGGCTACTCGGACGGCAGATCCCCCCACCTCCATCCGAGGCAGGCGACCCTGCAGAGGGTCCCGAACTGCTCGATAAACAAGAGAAATGCTGGTTGTGCACATAACACCCCAGTTTAGTTACATATTATTATTTTTTATAGTTAAGCACAGTTTTTATGGTGTATGACTTTTTCTTTTGTTGAGGTGTTCCTTGGCCTGGCTCCTGTTTGCATTTTTGACCGGAGTTCCACTCCTGGATGAGAGGAGCAGCCTTTCTCGTCAGGAAGCTGATGGGATACTCTAGGTGTCATCACTGTCCTAGAAACATGCCAATTCTTTTCCCAGGCAGCCTTTTCTTTTTTTAAAAAAGCGACCAGAACCACGTAAGCCTTTACGAGGTCTGAAAGCACTGTGGGTGGTCCACGTGGGATTAAGGAACTCGGAGAAGAAAGACCACAGGCTGCTTCTCAAAAGGCAGAAAGAAGAAATGGGAAAAATATAGATGAGAACATGCAATGCCTCCTGGCTACTCTACTTAAAGGTGAAACTTGGATTAACTGGTGATGAAAATCACAGTTTTTGAGTCTCTTGTTGACTTACAGTATCCAGGCCAATCCTGTTTACTCCCAGAGATTGAGAGATTTCTTTAAAATCTGTTGTTTGTTTTGAGTCTCTCATTTAAAAATAGTTTAGTCCCAAGTAGGACCAGGTTCCCTTACAGAGCCAATTTAGGGGAAAAAAAAAGGTGAAGCATGCACAGTGCCCTGAATCTCCGCTCTCAAGGCCCCCCACCTTCTTTGTTTGGGCTTCCCAACAGCGTCCCCAATTACATATGGTCTTGGGTCCTTCCGTTCTGACCTGCCATCAGAAATAATTTGATCAACTGACTTAGAGCCACGTTGAGTCTCCAATTATTCTTCAACCATGGCTCCTTTAGTTAGCAGGGAACAGAAAGATCTGGGGTGACTGGATGGCTCAGTCCATTGAATGTCTGACTTTAGCTCACATCCTGGTCTTACAGTTTGTGGGTTCGAGCCCCGTGTCGGGCTCTGTGCTGACAACTCAAAACCTAGAGCCTGCTTCGATTCTGTGTCTTCCCCTCCACTCACTTTCTCTCTTCCTCTCTCTCTCTCAAAAGCGAATAATATACATTAAAAAAAGAAAAAGATCTGAAATGCTAGCATTTCAAATATCAGCATGGCAGAGAGGAGTGGGAACCACATCCCTGAAGCCAGATGGAAACTGGGTAAAGATGGTCTTGTAGCAACTGTTAAGATTTTTTTTCTCCTCTGAGAGTGCACAGGATCATCATCTGGAAAAATCAGACCATTTCCTAGGACTCGTCTTTAGAACAAGCTTCTTATAAAATCAGGAGCTGTCTTCACACACTCGGTTCGGCCACCGGATCTCATGGGGGGTCAGGGGAAAAGACGGGGAGCAGCAGAGACTGCAGCTCGGGGGCCCGAGTAGGCGACTCACTCTGCCCTGGAAAGACGCCTCCACGGACATTCTCTCCGTGACTGAACGTTTGCTAATGCTGTAAATGGCAGCTAGTAATTTTGCCACTTGACTCGTTCTGAGGACGTCCAAAGTGCTCATCGCCGTGCGCAGGGGCCAGCGCGTCGCCCGGAGCTGCCCTGGCCCAGGCGGTGCTCAGCTCTGAGCTGCGGCGCCCGACGCGGTCAGTCTTTGAGACCCATCTTCTGCTTTGGTGCCTCTTGACGTGAAGCGTAATTGAGTAGATAAATCATCCGTACTTCTCTGTGAAGAGTTGCCACACCTTTTATCTCTCCGTGGAAGTTGCTGGAAAACGTCTGAAAAATGTGCGCTCGCCTTGGCTACAGTTCACGTTTTGTCTCCCGTTCTTCTTCTGACAACGTGGGGAGCTTTTTTTCCCCGACTCATGCTGATGCACAGAGAATTTGAGGATCTATCTTTCCTCCTTTGTTCTCAATTTAATTTGTGATCATGCTTTTCTCCATCCAGAGAGACAACCAGAAATCGGTCTTCTGAACGGTGATGTTTGCCACTGACATTTTATAAAAAAGAGCTGTCAAGACAGCCGGGATTTTTTCATATTTAAAATATCCCCTGGGTTATTCTGAATTTGCCTTTCATGTTTGATTTTTTTTTTTAGCCACTATTGTGTTTGAGGTCAGCTGAAGATCGTTTTAAAGAGAGGATGGCGTCTAAATTAAGCGTTCTCTCCCACCAAGCTTTCCCTCCGCTCTTGTCATCTTGACTACAGTCGGTATTGATTACTTTTATAAGAAGTTGTTAGGTATTGGTGATAAATCTCTGAGCACTTCTTTGGAGAGTCTAGAAACAGATTTGCTTTATGAACACGGAAGCCACGATCCCTCCTACTGTCTGCATCAGTGCCTTGTTGTCTGCTTAACATTCGTGTTTGGCTTTTGAGCACCCTTGTGAAATGGGGTAGTTGCAGGTTCCCACAGAATGCAATACTGAGTGTAAGTTGGGATTTGCCGAGGTTCTGTTTTAGAGAAATGGAGGGGGGAGTCAACTCTCGATGAGCCTCGTTCAAGACTCCTTCACCCTCCACCTGCTGTTTGGGGGTCCTCCCACGCAGGTGCACGGGTGTGTGGGTGCGAGCTGAGGGGGTGAGGCTCTGGGGCGACACTGGTGAACGGCATGCGGTGTGGACAACTTGAATACGCAGCCTGGGAAGCCCAGATGAACCACTTGTGTCTGACTTGGGCCTGGGCCGAGCACACCCGCGCTTGTGACTTGGCGGGATGACAGAGCCCAGCAGGTGCTGAGATGTTCTGGCCACAGAGTCACCACGTGCTGCATCTCTACGCAGTCTGGCCGGGCTCCGTGAGTTCCGCCAAACGTGTGTGCCGCTGCTCTGCGTGGCAGAGCTTTGCTCCTGAACCCTAGGGATTTGCTGTAAGACCTCCCGGGGGCTCTGTCATAAAATCCACAGGACCACGTTTCTGTCTGCCTTGTTTTGACACCAGGAGTCTCTGGGTCCTGTGGACCATCCAGTAGAGTCTGCTGTGGTGTTCTTTCCTGCTCTGAGCCTTACTCAAAGGTGACTGTGGTTTTTTGAGTCACCCAGGCTGTGATTTTTGAGTAATGTGCCCAGGTGTGAAGTATGCTGCTTCCAGACATCCTTCCCAGAACCAGGCTGCCTTGTTCTCTATTTAGATTGGCCCCCGCCCCCCATGCCCATGACCGCCAGAACCCCACATTCCTCACAGATGCGGCAGCCCGGCGGTACACACCGCCTCTGAAGCCCACGACTCTCCCAAGGGCTCTGAGGTGTAGGCTGCTTCTTGGTCATCTCCCCCCCTTTGCACGAGGGCAAGCACAGTGGCTCGATGTGGTGTGGGGGGGGGGGGCAGTCAGACGGCCGCGTTTCTTCGGACGACGTTATGAAAGAAGGTGAGGCTGCCTCACCCCACGAGACAAAACACTGTCCAGACACTGCTTTCCCCACCACGTCACAGGCCCACATTCATGGTTTCTGGTCCTCACAGCGGCTGGGGTTGCAGAACAGCAGGCGCGCTGGATGGGCAGCCACGTGCCGTGGGCCAGGAGCCAGCAGATCCGCTCCGGGAGCAGCAGTCATGTGACCAGCTGTCCGAGTTCACAGTGGTATCTGCCGTCTCTGCCAGCCATGTGAGTTCCAAAGCGGTTGGACCCCTCCCCTGCTGCCGGGGTCCAGGTTTCAAAGCTGGTCGTGGCCAGGAAACTGGGGAAGGAAGGGGAACTTTTTGGGGGACCACTTTTAGTCTTCCGCTCATTGTCCTTGATTTCTTCTGTTGGTACAAATGGAGTAGACCTTTGTCGGCGGCCCACCTGTGTCGGCCGTGGGCGTGCCACATGGCATCACCCAGGCACGCAAGTCCAAGCACGGGGCACCCGCCTGGCCAGTTCACGTGTCGGCAGTATTTTTTCCACCAAAGACAAAGCATCTTCGTTTCATTGAAACACCGGATGCGACCTGATCTTTTTCAGGTTCTTTCAGGAAACAAACTTTAATGTCATCATCACGGCGCCTTTGAATGTCATGGCTGCCTCTTGTTATGACCTTTGTTACATCTTCAGAGGCATTCTCTTGGACGTGTGTAGTTAGACTTCTCCAAATAAAGCTTCTCATATATCTTTTTATAAAAAATTATTTTACAGGTATTAGAAATGTATTACAGGTCACACTATATTGGAATATATAGTATGACTAATATTGGAATATACTGATGATATTTTTCTGGATCCAATGCTATGACAATAATACTAACGTCATTCATGATAATAGTCATTAATATTTATTTGGGAGGGTACTTTTCAAAGCACTTTATATGTATTAACTCATTTAGTGTTTGTAGGACCCTGATCCATAAATGCCATTGAACCTGCCCCCTTGTCCTGGACACACATATGAGCATGCGCGCACGTGCTCGCACACGCACGCACACACACACACACACACACCACTTTCCAGAAGAAGCGAATGGCGCTTGGAGAAGTGGTAACTTGTTTAAAGACTCTACAGACTTTATGTGTATTTGGAGATGTCCCAGTTCGAAGATCATTATCTGGTATCCTTACAGCTTCTGTACATGTTGTGGAGAAAGTCTCTATGTTGAAATTTCCTTCTGTTGAAGTTGTTACAAACGGCAAGATCTGAGTGCCAGTCAAATAATTGGCCTTGTAGTAAGTGTCTTCCAGTGTTATTCTTTCCAGACGTACTGTCTTTTCACAGCTCATTACATCCTATCTTTTTTTACTTTTTAAATTAATATCGTTCTGTGCCCAGTGCTGAACTCACTCAAGTCAGAAGTTATGAAGAATCATAATGGGGTTTTCATTAGGAGACATGTTTCCAGCAAGTCATTTAAATGAAGGAGCTGATCATTTAAAACAGACAAAAGAATAGATCATTTTGAATCAAAAAGGATAAGTTGGGCTCAAATGTTTTCCTTGATCTTAACAGTCCTTCAAACTTGGTCAGAAAGGTGACGGGCGGCCGGCGTGGAATCCGGAGCTGCCCCACGAAAGCCGCTGCACGTGCACGCGGGGCCGCCCGGCGGGAACCTCGGCGCTCCCCAACTTGCCATAAAACTGCCACTGGCTTTGCTTGGTCGTGTGTCTTGTTTTGTTTTTATTGTAAAACTCATTCATGTTCATTGAGGGCTATTTGGAAAAACAGAGAAAATTAAGATTACTCTTAAGTCTGTTGCTCTGAGGAAAACATCCAACAGTTTGGATTTTTTCCCTGTCTCTCAATTTCTTTCTCTCAAAGTCAAGACTGAATTTGCTGGTCTTACTGTGCGAGGGGTGAAGGGGGCAGAGCGAGGCGAGCCAGGACTCCAAGTGCGCACACAGGGCACCTCACTGTCTCCCTCTCCGGAGGCCGCTGAGGTACATGCACCCACATACACACCTCCCCCCACACACAACGTACACATGTGTTCAACACACAGGTGCAGACGCGCACACACGTATGAACCATCACACATGTACACACGCGCAGTAAACACACATGAAACGTGTGCACACACGTGATGCCATGTTCACACATATGCACACACACTCTGCACGCATGACACCTGACCCCCCGAAGGTACGTGCACACATGCACACGAATGCATAATGCACACACACACCTGCACACACACGCACAATACATATGCGGATGCACACATGCTCATGACACACACTCACACGCAGGCACAATGTGCCCATAGACACCAAAGCACACAGCCATATGGACAGGTGCATGCGGACACCTACACACGCACGTGCCTTTGCACACATGTGCACACCTCCCCACTTACACCCAGGGCGACCTCTGGCAAGGGAGCTGTGCCCCATATCAAGAGAAGCCTGGGGGACCCTCGTGGACCACGGGGACGTCCCCAGATCCCTTTTCCCTTTCTGTGCAGTGAGGACCAGGACCTGACCTCTGGCCACCGGTTCCAGGAAGGAGCATCCGGCAGGAAGCATGACACCCACCACTCGGAATGTGGCCAAGTCACTGCCCTCGAGCTTCTGTTATTTGGACTCTGTGCTGGAAGTCAGGGCCAGGGTCAAGGTGGAAAAAGGTTCCTTGACGCCGGGGTGATGGGAGCCACCCGGTGTCTGTACTTCAGGTCCCTGTAGTTGAATGAAGGGTTCTTACCACACTCGTCCGGGGCTGCAGTCGCCATTGTGTGGTGTGGGTGGACGCATGCATCTCCGGGACCTTCTCTGATTGTTGCCGGAAGAGCGTCCCATGGTGGGAATCCTGCGTCAACATCTGTCTTCAGTGCCTCTGAAAAATAAGGAGGACGGGCAACTGCGGGAGGCGGGGAGGAGCTGCTGAGCCGTTCGAGCTCTCCGTCTGCTCTGGGCTATGGTCTATGGGCTACATGTCCCTTTCCTGGTAATCTTTTTATTTTTGGCCTTTTTTCAAAAATAAACTTTGCATTCAGAGCAGTTTATGATTCAAAGAAAAACTGAAGATGAAATAGAGAATTCACACGGGCCCTACTCACTTTCCCCATTCAGGATTCCGTGCCTTACTGCCGCAAGGTCCTCAACAATGCAAGTGGCCGGTATCTTATTCCCTGAGGTCTACTGTGTACTCAGAGTCCCTGGGTTTTGATCTAATGTCCATCTCTGTGCCAGGGTGCCATCCCCGATGCTGCGTTACCTTTAGTCATGACTCTACCCATTCCTCTTGGCCGTGACATTTCCTCTAACTTCTTTGTTTTCATTTTTGCTGTCCTTCATTTATACCAGTACACAGTTTTGGATGTTTATTTTGGATTCTGGGTTATAACCCAATATTAGTTATTTATTTATTTTGTTGCTCAAAGTGTCCCAGCGTTGGCCACCGAGAGCGGTCTCCATTGGCCTTTGGGGCTTCCACATCGATGCTTCTGGTTCATCTCACACACCCCAGCCCCTCCCTGGGGCCACTCCTTTGTCCACGGAGTCCTGCTTCCCTTATTTTCTGCAGAGCAAGATCTGGGTGCTAGGTGGCCTTGCTGCCTCAGGGTGTCATTTATCTTAAGTTTTCTGAGCCGACAGAGCATGAGATAGAGCTTCGGATGCAGCCCGAACACACACACACTTTGATAAATATTTCTGCATGGAGCTATCTTCTCCATGTTAAACCAAACACGAGTTCTCACTGATGCCCCTAATTCTAATGTGTTAACACGTGGATCTCTCTGGCCTGTCTCCACCACTGACCCGTCACCAGGCACTCTCACCTGGCTCTCCCCACCCGCCGCTGCTTCCTTACCTGCTCAGCTCTGGTACAAATGGAGGGTTATCAGAATCGCTACCCCGACCCTGTGGGAACAGCCGTGTCATCCAGAGTGGAGACACGCTCCCAACACCGCTGATCCACTTGCCTTCAGTGTCGCAGCCGCCAGTCATTCCCGGGGTGACTAAGTCAGTGCCCTGTCCCCACCGTGCTCACACCTTGTAATCCAGTGAGACCCTCCTTGTCCAGGGGCCCCCCTTCCAGGATCCCCTCAATGGACTTCCCACTCAACATTCACCACCGCCTACCAGGCATTTGACCAGTTTTCGTCACTCGAGAAACATATTCATGTTTCATTTATTTCATAAATAAACTTCCATGTTCAACAGTTTCCTATGTGTTTGTGTTTTCTCTATTATTAGCTGTCTCTCCACGTGATTTGCTGATTATTCTCTGTCCAGGTCATGTTTGTCTGTTGACTTGTGAAAATTGTCTATGTAGTTATTAGCAATATTATTAACACAGTGTGTTGTAAATAATTCTACTTTTTGCTATTCTTCTTCAAGCTGGTTTTGGTAGACATAAATTTAGAAATGTATACATGCCATCTGCCATGTATAAATGCAAAGTTTTTACAACTACACAATTTTCTCCTACAAAACGTACTTTGAGGCCATTCAAACCCAGTTCTTACTTCGTGTGGGTCAAAATGCTTGGGAAAATCTCACGTAAGGTATGACCCTCTTTCCAGAAAAATGCACGCACACCTGCATACAATGTTTTGCATACGGTTCCCTGAGTCTGTGGATACCGGATATAGAGCCCAGATCTAGTTCATTACCTTTACTTCACTGCTGGGAAAACCTTGACATCCAAAAAGACCTCGCTTCCTCGCTTTCTACAACAAAGACCTGAGATCCGGCACCAGCGCCCCGGCTCCCCCACGTTCTTTAATCACAACAGACGTCTCCTCATCACAACCATCACATAAAACAGTCACCAAACTACAATAGGAAAGTTTAATGTGAAACACGAACGCAAAGGCGAATGGAAATGTTCAGGCGTCGTTTTATTTCATGCTGTGAGACGATGTGCTCAGATTTCTCCAGCCACTGGTTTCTTCTGCTAAAGCTAACTTTTTCCTGGTGGCAGCAGCTTTATTGTTCAGTTTCGTCTGAGGGGCGAGGATTAAACTCTAAAGGTGGAACCATCAACAGCAGCCAGCAGAGAGCGCTCTTCCCTGTAACAGCCAGAGTGTCCCAGGGGGTCATGTGCCCTCCCGTGGGTCTCAGCGCCATTGCTAACCTTCCTCAGCCACCCAGGTTCTGAGACTTCCAACAGCACTCTTGCCCTTGGATCTGGGTTCCTGGTGTTTTGTGCGTTTTCCCCATTTTCAGTCACTGCATATGAGGGTCAAGAGCAAAAGATCTCAGAGAGGAGCCGTGTATTTGGAAATACTCTGCATCAGTCAGTCAACAAACACGTATTAAGCCCATATGATCTGGCAGACATTGTAATTTACTCAGACAGAGACACAAAGCATTATAAAACATGATACTCTCCAGAAAGCAGGTTAAAAATGGTAGCTGTGATAGACACATGGAGCATGAATTCATCCTACGCAGCACGATAAATTAGGTAAAAGATGTATAAAATGTCCAATAAGTGAGAAAGGGAGGAAGATATGGCAGAATGTAGATGTATGCAGTCACACAATTTTTACATGAATTGTGTGTGTCTCTTTGCGTGTGGATGTGTGGCTGTGTGTGCATGACTAATGGTACAACGTCGCCTTGAGAAACGATGAGAAAGGACGTTGTAAGAGTGGGAAGTACAAAAATAGTAAGTGATGCATATATTATCATTAATTCCAGTTGAAAGCACAAAGAATCAAACGCTTTATTAAAATCACGTAGCTCTCGTATTTCATAAAATTTCCACCCCCTCCCTCCAAATCCTGTTTTTTCCCTATTGCAGTGAAGTTTTAAATTACATTCAAGGAAAGATCTCTAAGAAATTATGGATTTACTTTCAAAAAATGATGGAGAAGCACTTTCTGTTGCACATTCCATTGCACTGAAAAACAAAAGTACACACAGTTTTCAAGAGCTTTATTAATCCATCCCTCAGAACAGAGAGAAACTTGTTAGCATTGGTGTTCAGAGTAATTAATCCAAATGTCCTCATTTTCATTTATCGTGTGACATAAATTTCATTCAAGTTGTAAGCGGAGTATTTATTCCATCCGAACAGGATGTGTCCTCAAAGAAAATATGCACTAAGGGAGGGGAGGAAAAACTGAGAATTAATATAAAAAAACTGAATGTGATCCCAATTAGTTTCCATCATAGGTCTTGGGGGCTGATGTCGGGACACGAGACATGGGAGATGGTGAGGACAGCCCAGGTCTCGAAGACTCAGCCTGGAGACTCAGGGTGGTTCTCGCCCTGCTCTCTGCTTCTCAGCCTCCTTTTATTTCCGGGGAAGAGAGGCCATGTGCATTGACTGAAATACAGTGATGCTGCATTTTAACATGTGACCAGCCGACACTTGGTTTCAGGAGTCAGGGATTGAGAACAGAGAAGAGCACTGAGGGTGAGTTTGAACCCGAGGATGAACCAGAGTCAGAGGACCAGCCACATTCTGGACCACCTCGCACACCTGATTTTGTCTCATCCCCCCAAAAGAACATTTTGTAGAAAAGGAAAGTGACCCATCGAGAGTCAAGTAACATGCTCAGTGGCCCACAATAAGTAAGGGGTGGCAGGAGGATTCAAATCTAGAACCTTGTGAACGAATTCACTCAACACACATTCAACTTCGTGGGAGCCCAGCTCTATCCCGCGTACAGAGGTGGGGCCTGGGCTCATGCGTCTGGTCACATAGTGAGTGCAGTCTTCAGAATGTGTTTATGTGACAGACTTCTGTCCTGTTATGCTCCTGGTTTTCGGGTTACTCTTACTGAAGGCCAAACCCAGTTCTGATTAGAAGTGTCCCAGCGCACGGACGTAGTTAAAGCCACGGGCTGGAGAGAGAGCACTGCAGGGAGAGAGGGTGTTCCTGGCGGGATGGTTCATTTCACTCGCTTCCCCAGGGCCCCGCGAGGGCCCGCAGTCCTGCTGGGAAGTTTGGTGCAGACACACAAGTTTGGTGCCTGGGAAGAGGGTGTCTCTCCACCATCCATCCCCCGGCAATGCTCCCGGCTCGTTCCCTGACCTGGGGTGCCCCGCTTGGGGCCGCGCCCTTCTGACCCAGGAGCTGGTGTCTGCTTCCTATTTCCACTTCTGTGACTGACAAGAAACGAGCCCAGAGATTTACAAATCCCGCCTCAAGCGCTGGAGCTGCATTTTGTTGGCTTTCCTGAAGACTTCGTACTTGTTAGTTAGACATTTGTCTCAGGCTGATGCAGTTCCCGTCACTTGGGGGCCCAGAGCCAGACATCCGGAGTGGGGGATTCTTCCAGCACACAAACAACACATCTGAGTAGAACCCGCTCTCTCGACTTCATATTAATAAATTTATCTGTAAACTACACACGATTTAACTTTTTTAAACTAATGGGTATATGCAAAGAGTAGATCAATAGTTGTTTTTATCCTTTTAGAAGAGAACTTGATGGTTTCTAAGAAGCAATTTTTGGGCTCCAGAAGGAAAGCCTTCGTTGTGTGTCTTGCTCCTGGTAAACTTATCTATGAGTTATTTTGCGTGTGTAGCGGCAGGTGAACTACTAGAGGTCCAAGCTGCCTTCCTACACATTTTGGCAGGTACTGTCTATAAATGGAACTTCACACATATGTTTTTCTTTGCTTTTCAAAACAGACTCCTAAACACAAGATTCGAAGTGCACACGAGAGGATGGGCACAGCCAGCAGGCACACGGAGAAAGACAGAAAGGAGGAAAAAGTGAAGCTCATGGTTTTGAAGTGCGTATTCTGACGTACGGGCCCGAGACAGGTCCGGTCCAGACTGAAGACAGCAGGTGGTCTTATGTGGATGTTTCGCAGGAGGAAGGACCGGGTGTTCCCGTGAATCTCAAAACCATGGGGTCCCGTAGCCTCCCAAAGGTACATGAATGCCGACTCTAGCTACACGCAATGCTCTGCACAAAACTTATGTCCCCCACCTACCCTGTCTCAACACTCAGGTGCTCCCGCATACCGCCTGATGTCCTTGGACACTTCCCTGTGGGTCCTGTATCTCCTGTGTCATTAGACACCTCAGTGCAGGTACACATGCTCCAGTGCATGCTCTAAACTCTCCCTGGATGAAATTCTAACCCCGCTAATGTTAAAGGACAAGACTTGAACAAAAACAAGTGACAGAACTCCAGACTAATTGAATGATCAAAAGTAATCAAACTTTTCACATTTAAATGTCAGCTCACTTTGTAGAGACGGAAGTCACACATCAGAACGCCGGGGACAGGAGCTGGAGGGGGTCAGCCAGTCACACGTTTCTACAGCGAGTCCTGGGTCATTGTAATAAAGCACAACGGTGCTCCCGAGCTATGGAGAGAAATGCCTCACTTTATGGTCTGTTAACAAGCCGTATGGTGAGTTCTTTGATAAGAGATGCTGCTAAACAGTCTTAATTAAGATAAAATAAAATGATCTTTATCTTTGTTGAAAAAATAAATCATGTCTAAGTTCATGTAATTTATTTTTGCTTAGAACAAGACATTTAAAACATTTTCAAGGACATTATGTCTTCAGGCTTTAAAATATCAAGTAATTATCAAATCAATGATCATTTGGGGGAAAGTAATGAAGTATGGAATATAGCCACTTGGAGTTATATAAATCATTACCACAAAGTGTTTAAAACTGATGCCGTTAGAAAAAGCACTTTAATGGCGCGGGGACTAAATGTCTTCCAAGTTCAATAAAAATTGAAATTATATTCTAAATAATATTTGGAAAATAACATCTTTAAGCTTTTATTTATCAACCTATTATTGATTTGGGTTCTTTTTCTAAAACTTACCACTTCACATAAATCATCCGTACCATAAGAACACACATAGCAGGTTCAATCTCTATCATTTTTGTTTGGCAAATATATATGTCAAGAGTTATCAGGGAAAAATTCTTCTAAGGCTATGGTTATGGAAGGAATTCTGGAATAAAATCATTTTCATTTGCCTGTCTCTCATTGCTGATAGAGCGAGCTGAGCAGGTGGCCACCTTCTTTGCCGGGAGACGAGCCCATGCTCTCTGAGGACGCACTTCCTGTTAGCCTCTTGTGACTTCGCTTGCTTTTCCCAGGTACCCTTCCCGCATACATGTTTCCAGGTCTGGTCTGTGGACCCTTGACTCTTCTCTGTAGTTTCTGTACGTAACTCTTTTGGGTCATTTCCCCACCTCGCTTCTCTAGATCGTTTCAAGCAAGGACCTGTCGGTCAGGAAGACGAGGCTGTGGGCTCGGTCCTGGCCGGCAGGCACCCTGCTCAGGCGCGGGGTGGGGCAGTGGTCTGGGGCCACGGACAACAATCCCAGGCCTGTTCGGTGTCTGAAGTGAGGAAGAGGCCTAACTGGAGTGGAAGGCCCGCTGCGAGGCTGTAGAGCTATGTCTCAGCCTCTCCAGAAAGGCAGAAGCGAAGGGAGGGCTTTCAGATCCTTTGTCATAAAGACAGTTTAGGAGCAGGCAAACCTGAGACAGTGCCTGGCCCTGCTCCCGCCTGGTCAGCACCGGCCTGGTTTAGGGTCCAGGCGAAGACGTATTTAGGAAATGCTCTGTACACACCCCATGCAATATACCTGTGCGTATTCCCTCACCAGCACACGCGTGTGCATGTATGTACATACATGTGTGTGTGTGTATGGTGCACTCCCCGCTAGCGGATGTGTGTGTGTGTGACGTGTGTGTGTATTTATGTGAATATATCTGCCTGCCCAACGGATGCATGTCACATCTGTTCCCACGCTGAGTCCCTTACCGGTCAACTTGTGTCTTCCCAACGCTGATAATTGGGGAAATACGCTGATTTCAGCGATGGAGCATCTCTGGGTAGGAAGTGGCAAACGCTCACATCTTATTTCATTTCAAACATGTTTTCACCAATAAGCATTTCTACCCCAAACACATGTTATAATTATTACTGATCTAAATTAAATGATCAAAATGCATCTTACATTTTCAGAAATAAAGAAAATGCCAATGGTTGTGCTTGCCTAGTCTACATAAACTGGGAGATAATGGCTCGGGGACTGGGTACAATTGGGAAGTTCCTTTCTGACTCCACCTCAAGATGTCCCATATTAGATGCCTTTCAAAAAGCATGTAATCAGGACACCTGGTGGCTCAGTCAGTTAAGTGTCCAACTTCGGCTCAGGTCATGATCTCATGGTTCATGGGTTTGAGCCCCGCATCAGGTTCTGTGCTCACAGCTCGGAGCCTAGAGTCTGTCTTCAGATTCTTTGTCTTCCTCTCTCTCTCTGAACCTCCCCTGCTCATGCTGTCTTTCTCTCTCTCAAAAAAAAGTAAAAACATTAAAACAATTAAAAAAAGAGCACATAATCATTTCGTAGCTAATATTTGGAAAATAAATAAATAAATAAATGGTTAACATTTGGGTTTAATGTTATTTTGTAAACTTTTAAGGATAATTTTAAAAAATGCAGGTATAATTATATCCTTACAAAAGAAAAAGTGAGAATCTAAAACATAAGACTTCATGCACAACCGTGTCTTAATGGTATGTGTGAGTGTTAAATGGACAATGGGTCACCTGATCTGATGGATCCATGTTTATTAAATCATCGATTTATTCAACACCTGTGGCTGGATCACATGGCTGCTGGGTATTCCTTCCTCCCCCATGTGAGGATTTTTCTGTTTTTATTCAATAAAATATGAGTCACCACGACATGATTTTTTTTTTCCTGGAAAAAGGTCATGTTCATAATTTTATCGGAATGGGTCATAATTGAATAGCCTTTTAAAAAGTATAATTGATCGTCTGCAAAACTGTGACTCAGATAAGCACACACCCTCATCCCAGTCTGGTGATCTTTTTATTTGACAAACAGAAGGATCGATATCACACTGTGAAAAATGGATCAGCCTCTGCTAATGTTGTTAAAGAGTAGATAGATAGTCAAGATGGCGCCCCGGGTCTCCAGGTGTCGGGTGACAGAGATGGTCCCAGGGAGGCGTGGTGGAAACCGAGGGTCTGCTCTGGTCTTCTGGAGCAGACTGCACAGAATTAATTTGTAAGCAGCCAACTTAACCTAGCCATGGCAGCTCCAACACCTAAACTTCAAACATAAGTAGTAAGAAGAAATGGAACCTAATAGAATCCCACCTGTTGAGAGTGAGTTTTGGAAAATTTTGGGTATGCAAAGGAGATGTGAATGTGGCCTGATGCAGCTGCTCTGGGCTTAGCTCACCAGAAGGCTGGGAGCTGGCTTCAGGCACACCCTCTGGAGACCCCCTTGCAAGGTTTCTCTGGGTTTTTCCACCCATATGGCATGTCTGACAGCCTGACCCCGGCTTCTGCCCAGCTTTATCTCCTATCCCACACATGGCAGCCCCCATGGCCCACGTGACATCCAAGTCCCCAACACCACAGCGTATTTTGTCCTTCCCAGGAAGCTCCCTTAATGAGCTCATTTTCCCTCTTGCCCATTATCCCAAATTGCAATGCCTTCTAACACCTACTCATGAAATTCTGCTGGGGTCAGGAGTGGGAACCAATCTCAATGCCTATGGGAAAGAAGAAAAACACACTACATCTTAACTCTTTCCCCTGGGGAATAGATGGAGGAATGGACGACTGACTTGAGAAACCGATACCGTGTGCCATCCCCAATTCTAAGACATGCTATACACGTGTTGTTTCTAATCTTCACATCTGTCTGAAAAAGTAGGTACAATCTGTTGTTCTTCTTTTGCAGGTAATGACCCTGAAGCTTATGGAAATCCAGCGACAGACTTCAGGAAGTCTATTGTGGTGTGTTAGTCACAGAAGCAGCAGGGATCCCAACTCCAGTGGTGTTTTCTGAGTTTTGTTTGCCTCCAAAGCAAAGATAAATTTGCTAAGTCCTTTCCATCTTTCTGTTGCTGATGCCACACAAGCCACCACTGAGTGAGTCTTTCCTAGCCAACCACGCCAACCTCCTGGTGGTCTCACTGTTTCCCATGTGTCCCCAGGCTGGTCCCCGCTGCAGGTAAAGTGTCTCAGTGTCATTTTCAAAATATGTGTGTTCTGCTCTTGTCCATGAGATCATTGCCAAGACCAATGTCAAGAAGCTTTTTCTCATATGCTTTCTTTAAAGAGTTTTATGGTTTCAAGACTTATGTTTTAGTCTTTCATCTATAATGAGTTGTTTTTGTGTGTGTAGGGTTTGAATTGAGGGTTCAATTTCATTCTTTTCCATATGGATATGTTCTAAGCTGCCATTTGTTGAAGAGACTCTCCTTTCCTCATTGTGTATTTTTGCTCTTTGTACTGTGTATTTGTATGAGAGATCAACTGCCCACGTATGTGTGGGTTTGTTCATGGGCTTTCTGTTCTGTTCTTAGTCTCTGTGTGTGTCTTTATGCCAGAATTTGAATAGAATTTCTCCCAAGAAGACACACAAATGGCCACCAGGTACGTGGAACTGTGCTCAACATCACTAGTCATCAGGGAAGTAAGTGCTAATCAAAGCCACAATGACATGCACCTGTTAGCATGGCTATTATTAAAGAAAAATGATAAGTATTACCAAAGATGGAAAGAATTAGAACCCTTGTCCATTGTTGGTGGGAATTTAAAACGGTCCTTCTGCTGTGGGAAACAGTAGGGAGATTTTAATCAAAAAAATTAGAAGTAAAACTATCAAGTGGGGAGCAGTTGCACTCCCGGGTCTTCGTCGAAAGGGACTGAAATCAGGACCTTGAAGAGATGTCTGCACCGCCGTGTTCACTGCAGCACAGTGTACAGTAGTCGAGATGTGAAAACAACCCTAAATGTCCATTGATGGATGAGTGGATGAAGAAGACTTGGGGACCTGTACGCATGCACACGCGCGCACACACACACACACACACACACACACACACACCACGCAGCAACAACATGGAAGAACCTGGCACACACTATGCTGAATGAAATATGCTGATCACAGAAAGAAAAATAGTCAAGGCAACGGCAGCAGAGAGTAGGATGGGGTTTCCAGGGGCAACAGTGGAGAGAAGAGGGGAGATGATGTTCAGCGGGTACGAAGCTTCCATTAAGCAAGATGAGTAAGTTCTAGGGTCTGCGGCACAACATTGGGCTCTAGTTAACAATCCTGTATTGTTAGATAGAAAAACATATACGTATCATTGTTAGATAATATAGTATTGCTAACTAACTATTGAACAGTTAAAGATTTGTTAAGAGAGTGATCTCATGTTATGTTTTCTGAACAATAATGAAAAAAGCAGGCACTGCAATGGAACCATTCACCCAAGACTCAGTATGTCATTTTCTGCAAGTGTTTTATAGCAATAGTCAATGCTTAGAACTGAAGTCACTCTGAACATTCTTCTCTTTCAGTAGAAATGAAATTTCTTGCTCTTGATGTTTGCATGAAACAACTTAGGCTGGTGGTAGCGGCACAGTGGTGCACGTACATTCTCTGTACAGATGAGGCACACTTTTTCTGAATTTCCCCGGATTGTGCATGGGTTTTGTTGTTGTTGCCAAATTACCATGGATTTGGTTGAAATGATAGGAAAAGAAAAGTTTGACGCATCATTGTACTTGTCCAGTGACTTAGTGAAAACCTTGTTGGGTAGATGGTAAATGGGCGGGTGGGTGGATGGATGAGTGGACGGGTGGAGGTGTGGGCGCCTGGATAGACACATGGATGAACGGGTGAGTGGATGGTGGATGGGTGGCTGGCTGGATGGGTGCGTGGGTAGATCGATGGCTGGACGAACGGGTGGGTAGATAGGTGGCGGGCTGGCTGGGTGGATGGGAGATCCGACTTAGAGTTCTGCCTTTCGCGGTTCTCACATAGGCGCTTACTATTTCTGAGACATGGTTTCTCTTATTTTTAGAAGTTGTCCGTATGTAACCCCCCTGAGGAATAGGCAAGTGGAGGGGATATGAAAGAGCTTTGAAGAGTTAAATGTGGCGTACCAATGCAGTCACTTTTTTACTGTTCATTTCTGGAGATTCAAAATGAGAGACTGAGTCACATTATACTTCCCGGTGAGCATGGGAGTTATTTCCAGACTGAAAATTCTCAAACTCGGTCGTGCAAATGACTCCTTCTGCACTTGTGAAGTTGGGGAGCTTTTTTTATCTATTTTTCATACACTCCACTCTAGCAGGCAATTGTTAAGCTGGTAATGGAAAGGTAAGCAGTTTACTGCAGGTGGCGGTTAGCAAGCAGTCAGATAGCTTGAAGCTTATCCTCACGACGGAACATGAGTAGTGACCCCGTGGACGTCCTAAAGGATTTCGGAGGAGCCATTTCAGGGATCAATGGCAGTCCCATTACTGTTTCCATGGTTAATCGATGGAGCACACACTGTGACGTGCGGCAGTCCCCGGGCACCTGGCTGTGTCCCCAGGTGCAGAGGGATGAGCTCCAGAGGCGAGGCAGGTCTGCACACCTCCAGGAAAAGGAGCGATATTGCTTAGTGAATTTCTCCTGCCACAGCACAGGAAATCTACACCTCAGCATGTTTTACTCCAGTACACAGGGAAGATTAAAACGGAATTGATGATATAGTTGGCAACAAATCGTACTGCTCTTTAGTTGGCTGAATAATGCACATGTCATACTTGAAAATAAAAGAGCCTTGTTTTAAAGAATAAAAATCAATGAATCCCAAAACGAGGTACATTTTAAACATTACCAAAAGTGTTCTTTAAATATTCTTTGTCTTTTCTCTCTCCCATTGTCTCGTGATGTAAATCTCCAGTGTCTGTTTCATGAGACTACTTTAACGCCACGCAGATTCTGTCTTCTGCTCCCACTCCTTTCCGATTCACTTGCCGTATCATTTGCTGTGAAGATTAATATCCCATTGTCTGCCCACGAGGTAGAGAATGCCCGGTTACCAAAACATAATGAGACTTTCTACAGAATTGGCTATTTAAAAATCTTACCTATGGCTTTTATAAGCTAGTACACAGTGATATTTTCTGTCCAGTCTTCTACAGATTTTTCCCAGCCCTTTGGTGGAATTCCCAGAATGCTAACATGGCATTTCTTTCTGTCTTCTTCGCATCTCTTATTCAGAAATTCACCTGATTCAGGGGTGAAATCTCGCCAAGAAGCCAAGACGGACTTATTCCCGAGACTCTCACCAATTACGAGTGGAAATTTGTGCTGGTAATGTCATAATTATGTTTGGGAAGTTATTCACTCTCTATCTCCGCGGGTGATGCGTGCATGTGTGTATGTCTATAATGAGAAAAAGAATCATTTAAAACCCTTCATATGTGCCAAACACTGTGCTACATATTTTTATACATTATCGTGTAAAATTCCCAAGGACTTCCTAGGAGGTGGGTATGGCCCAGAAGCCCATCTTCCAGGCTGGGTAACTGAGGCACAGACGGGCAGCATCATGTACTCAGGCAGGGAGGGTCCCGTGGCTGTGGCTGGCCTTCCAGACATCAGCCAGTCTCCTGGGGTGATCACTGAACACGCCCCCCAGCTTTCAGGATGCAGTTTCTCTGGTCTCTAGCAATTGGAGATGATTTAAACTCATGATATTAGTCAAAGACTAATAAAATAAGACCTGAACTATGATTATTTAAAACAAGGGTAAGAATCTTAGGCCAGGTGGGCGCTCCGGTCTCTGTCCCACCAGCAGGGCTCCCCCTGTGGTGTTCAAGCAGCCACAAACCTAAACAGACAGGTGTGCACACGCCCCAGAAAAGGTCATCGGCACAATCACAAGGCAGGCTTGGGCCACAGCTTTCATTTACCAAGCCCTGATTTAAAATGTGCTGGGGGGCGCCTGGGGGGCTCAGTCGGTTAAGCGTCCGACTGGGCTTTCATATTCATTTAGAATTGTTTCTTGGGGCGCCTGGGGGGCTCAGTCGGTTAAGCATCCGGCTTCGGCTCAGGTCACGATCTCACGGTTCATGGGTTCGAGCCCCGTGTTGGGCTCTGTGCCGACAGCTCAGAGCCTGGAGCCTGTTTCAGATTCTATGTCTTCCTCTCTCTCAGTTAATGTTAATAAATGTTAAATAAATGTTAAAAAAAAAACAACATGTGCTGGTATTCTCAGAGATGGAGTGGTGGTATAGATTTTCAATATTTTTCCTTAAAGAATGGTCTGATTTGGGAGATATTTTGAAATTTGAATCATCATGGAGAGACTACAATAGAATATATTGGGGAGTAGGATGGGGGGGTGGATTTAGAATGTCAGAAATGATGACACAATCACACAGAGGGTAAGAGAATTCCCTAAGGGGAGAAAATAAGGGATCGTCAGACTGTAAAACTTAGTTTCTAGAGTTCGGCTCCTCTTGGGAACCAAGTCCTTGAGATGAGAGCAGACGGCGGACCTACCTTCCAGTTCTTTCCTCACTCTGACTCCACGGGCAGTTCTTTCCACTCTCTTTTGGGTGTGCATGGCAGCAGTAGTCCCCAGGACCCAAGGGTTAAGAACCGTGGGATTTGTGTCAGTAGTTCCTTTGGGGGGAAATCACCAAATTTTTGTATCATGATGAAGACGATGATGATTTATTCTGCCTTACTACAGCCTTTGGCTACAATCTCAGATCCACAAGGCAGTTGCTCTGTGTATGTCTCTGGGCTCTGTAAGTGGCGATGTCCCAGGGAACATTCAGGGCTCTCGGCCCGGGTCACAGGGTTGGGGAGTTCCCAGATGCGGAGACGGAGGAGCTCAGGGCTCATGGAAGTGGGCCACGCTCCATCCCTGTCTTTCTCCATGGCTGCCTCTTAGCCACAGTGACTGGACTGTTGGACTCCTGAATCACATGGTTCCCAAGTCCCATCACAGAGCAGAGAGGCTGGAGAATCTATGCATTTATCACCCACTCACTCAACAGGCATTTGTGGATTGCTTCTTTGTATGTTTGAATAAAAGTCTCAGTCTCAAGGGCACCTGGTGGGTAAGATCTGACTCTTGCTTTCGGCTCAGGTCAAGATCCCAGGGTTCATGGGTTTAAGCCCCGAGCCAGGCTCTGTGCTGTTGTTCATGGTGAATATGCTGGATCTCACCCTCCGTTGGGTCAGGAAATTAAAAATTGAAGTCATCAATCTGTGAAGCACCAATCAAAATCTGAATGTCTCAAATTAGTTCCAGGTAGGATGGAATTCGGAAGTTGAATCGTTTTTATGGTTCCTAGAAAACTTCTTTCAAAATAAAACAGCATGTTACCAAGAAAATCCTTGTCTCTGATTTAGTTGTAGCTAGACTTTTCCTCTTTATAAACCACATTATTTATCATTTCACCACATATTTCGATGCTTTTCACATATTTGCTGGGATCTTCCCACATGAGCATTCCAAAGAGCCTTTCTGACACAAATTCATCAGTAAAGTTCATTCTAAAATGTGCACACAGGGGGCGCTGGAGGGGGGGGCGTCAGTCAGTTATGCAACCGACGTTGGATCAGGTCATAATCTCATGGTTTATAAGTTCCAGCCCTACGTCGGGCTCTATGCTGACAGCTCGGAGCCTGGAGCCTGCTTCAGATTCTGTGTCTCCCTCTCCCTGTGCCCCTCCCCACTTGCACTCTGTCTCTGTCTCTGTCTCTCTCTCTTTCAAAAATAAGCATTAAAAACAATTTTAATGTGCATAAATACATAAATCATATATCCATATAATACCAGGTATGTTAATTTTTTAAATGTCAAATATGTAAGACATAGAAAGAAAAATTTGAAAATTTGCAACTTTACTGTCATTAGCAATACATTTTTACGCATATGTTCATGTGCTGTCTATATAAGTATGGGCCGGGTAATGCTATGGGAATAAATTAACTTGAAATCTGAGTGACCTCACAGCTCATTGGTTCAGTACTGTCCTCACAACGTGTCCCCAGGATGGGGGTCTGAGGGACCTCAGTGATGAGAGTCTTGGAGGGTCTGCGGGAGAACAGTGTCACACTGTGACCCCAAGGAGCCGAGTTCTCCACAGTCATGGTAGGAATGTCCCAAACACCACCAGGAGGCTTGTGTTCATGGGCCGGGGAGGTCTGAGCGTGCCGTTACGCATCTGACATCTACGGATGTTCCCAAGGAGAGCATTCATGAGTGTGCAAAACAGCTCATCCAACGCAGTGGTCCCCAAAGGCTGGTTATTATATTAAATGCTGGAAATCACATAAGTCAAAGAAGAGAAATAACCTAGGGAACTTCCCCTCCCCCCCCCCCCCCCCCAGACTCTGGGAGCCACTCTCTCTCCTGCTCTGACAGGTCAGGGGCCACGGCGTCTCCCACCGTGACCAGCCCTGGTTTACTGCACCATCCCTTAGGGTACTTTCCAAAACTCAACCGGTGTTTGCAAACAGCCACTTTGTCAACCATCTTCTTCATTCAGCTCGAACGTGGCAGCATCTCCTGCCAAGACTCCACGCGCTACGTACACGAAGAATCAATTTGTAAACTCAGAGTAGGGAGGAGAGATGAGGAGACGGTGTGAGCGTCACCAGTCTGGAATTAACCATCCGCCGGCCAGCACGCACTGGGTCATGACACTCTCCATCGAAGAAAAGGTCTGTTTTCGTTTACTTTTATTTTTTAAATACAACTGAAAATCTGAATACCGTTGACACACAATGTTATGTTAGCTTCAGGTCTGCAGTGATTCCACTTCTTTATACGCTCTGTTCTGCTCCCCCAAGTGCAGTTACCGTCTGTCACCTTACAACATCATTACTGTATTATGGACTATATTCCCAAAGCTGTACCTTTTATTCCTGGGACTTATTCACTGGAAAACGGGAAGCCTGTATCTCCCACACCCCTGGACCTGTCTTGCCCGTCCCCTCACCCCCTGCCCTCTGGCAACCGTCAGTCTGTGCTCTGTGTTTGTTTATAGGTCTGGTTCTGCTTTTTGTTTGTTTATTCATTTGCTTTGTTTTGTAGATTCCACATATGAGTGAAACCATATGGTATCGATCTTTGTCAGTCTGACTTATTTCTCTTAACATAATGCTCTCTGGGTCCATCCATTTGTCCCAAATGGCGAGATTTTGTCCTTTTTTATGGCTGCGTAATTTTGTATGCGTGTGTGTGTGCATGTGTGCATGTGCGCATGTGTGTGTGTGTGTGTGTGTGTGTGTGTGTGTGTGTGTGCCACGTCTGTCTTATCCATTCCTCCATCAGTGGACACTTAGGTTGCTCTGAGCCGCACCAAGAGGAACATGTTTAAAACTGGGTTTACGTCATCTACATCTCAAAGTTGCTTCTTGGCTAAATGGCAGGTGTTTTCCCCTTAAATACAGGAGGGGGGCCCTGAAATATATTTCATGTCACAAAATTGCATAAAGTAATTCAGAAGGAACTCAAACACAGCTATAGGCAGCAGCTCTCGTTTTTATTAATCCAATATTTTGTTCCTTCATTGAAAAAAGTTTCTTTCTCCACCTAAACCTCATTTATTTGTCCAGCTAGGTTCTTGGATGTGGGTAAAAATGTCGGTGCTCAGTGCTTCTTAATCTGTGTTTATAGGAAACAAGATCACACTGACCTTTGGAGTTGTTCAAACACACAATGTGTATGAAAGTCTCTCCCTAGTATTTTTATACATCTTAGTAGTTAATTTAGAAAGTAAAGTATTATCACTGTAATGGTATGCCAGCATTACAAAAACATGAAGAGAAAGTCATTTTTTATCAATCACTTATTACCCTTGATGACCTAGAGTTGGTTGTAAAATCACCCTGTACCTCCCGTGTGGGTGCCTATAAGATGGAAGTGAAAATAATTCATCCTTCTAAGCTTTGTTACAAAGATTAAATAAAACTGTCCTACAAATATTAGGTCATTAAAAAACTCTATTTGATTTATTTCAGTGGGATTATATAATCAAGCATTTAGATAAATGCCAAAATATTTGATGTAATAATAAGTAGGCACAGCTTTCGTTTCTCTGAATTATGAACTAAGGTTCTCTGGCCAGAGACCAGCATGAACTCAATCCCGGTGGTGCCCTCCCTTCAAAATCGGGAAGACTGTGCTCCCGGAATATGTGTGACAGGAGGAAGTCTCTTGTGAGGAATTCCCCACATTATTCAACAAATAGGGTTGACTAACAGAAGATATTGGTAAACTCATGATGTTTCTTAGAAATAGATTTTTCTGTACCTCTGAACACTGGCAAAGCTTATCACAAAACAGAAGACCATCATAGACATCGTGAATGAGTCATAATGGGCATAGTTCAACTAACTTCAATTTACCTTCGGTAGTCCCCGAGCTTCCGACATTGGGCGATATCCATCACGTTCATCACTATCCTTGACCCTCAGCTGAAGGCTAACTCGGTACATTTGTATCGAGTGGGTGGTCGGTGATAAGGAACTCCCTCCCTCACATTGACAAGGCTGTTCCCCATGGGTCTCTTGTGCTTCTAGACTTCTAAGGAAAGGCACTGACCTCCCTTTAGTCCAGGCTATCTCTTCAAGGATGGTTATATAGCCAACAGCCTTGAATGGTCGTGACGGTGTCCCCTCTGGTGCAGAAGAAAGCTTGTGCACTGTCCGGCCAAATAACATCTCCATCTGCGGCAAGGGCGGTCATGCTCACTGCTCATTCAAGAAGGCTGGTGGGGTCTCTCTGCTGTGATGTAGCGCAGTGTGTGTACCAGATCAGTCCTTTCCATGTGTCCGTGGGAGCTGAAGCTTAGGAAAGCGGCGTTAACCCAAGTGCTGACGCTGTCACCTACTCCTTTGAATGATAAATCGTCTTGTTTCTCTGACTTATCTTCTCCAGCATCAGTGAAGCCATAGCAGGCTAATTTGTTACCTTGCAAATCAGAGCAATCCCTCAGGCCCTTTTCAGTTCCTGTCACCCCCAGTTGAAAAAGGCACCATCAATTCCATTTCCTGCTGGAAAAATATGCTAACCATTGGATATGTTTTTGTGTGTACCCACTTCAAACGTTCTGCATTTGATGACTATGACGATGACTTCTTTCTTGCTTCTCAAGTGTTATTAAACACCTGCCCTGGGGTCCTCACCTCTGTCCTTTGTGAAGGCTCAGGACGGGGCTCCCACAGTGGTATCCAGCCGTAGAAACCTACTTCGTCCGGCGAACCAGCTCCTCGCCCGCCAGCCCTCCCGCTCGCAGCGAGGAGGGCTGGGGAGCAGGAACAAGGGCTAACATGCTGGTCTGAAGGTGTCTCCCTCAGCGGGGCTGCCCTGACTAACAGCAGACATGTCCCTCCTCACAGCCCTGGAGGCAGGAGGCCTGGGACCAGGGTGGCCGTGGGCCCAGGCTCTGTGGACAGTCTTCTGCATTGTAGATGGCTGCCCTCTTGCTGTCCTCACCTGGCAGAGAGAGCGAGAGCGAGATAATACTCTCTTCTTTTCATAACATCACAGTCCTATTAGATCAGGGCCCTGCTCTTATGATCCCGTTTAACCTTAATAACTTCCAAAACCCCTGTCTCCAGATATGGTCCCACTGTGGGGGGAGGTTAGGGGTGACAACCCAGCCCATAACAGAAGGCATCAGAGCTACTGAACATGAGGCTGGGTCAAGGTCCCAGAAGGAAGGGACACAGAGTCAGGCTGACATTTGAGGCCATACTTTTGCCCCGAGGGTCCTCTCATTTGAAAGGAGGAGCAATAGAGAAGCTCATCAGGAGAGAAGCCCAGTGGCTGAAGGGGTGAGCAGAGTTGGGGGAGCCTCTGGGGCTAGGAGGTGAAAACCCTCAGGAAGGAGGAGGGTCTCACCAACACCCCGGTGTTCACAGCATGCCACCTCTCAGGACAGAGAACAGCCTTCTTGAAGTTCAAGCTCATGTTCGAATCCGTGAAGCCCCAGCCTCGTTTTGGGGGATCAGCATCTGCCTTTGCCGGAAGCAAAGCAAAACCCTGCCAGGAGGGAGAAAACTTAATTCGATGTGTCAGATTGGATGTAATTTTTTTTTTTTTTGTACAGAGTCTGGAATTTAATTTTAAAAACACTTGCTATACCAGAGACAAAAGCAAATGTCTACAAGTGAAAAGAAAGCAAAGAACATAAGAAAAGGAATATTCAACTATTTGAGTCGTTAGACAGGGAAATAAAAAGGAACTGAATGGAGGATTTCAGTATGTGATTAGCATATTTAAGAAAGAATTTAATCTCCTGATAAACATCCAGGCTTGCAGGAGAGCTGGTCTGTCATTCAGAGTTCAGCTGTACCAAAAATACAGTTTGTATTAATTCAGGTTGTTTTGGTTACGTTGTGCAGCTCCCGGTAAGATTCGGAGGCATTTAGCTTCCCAGTTAATTGAGGATGTGTTCTTGCTCAGTGCTCAAGCTCATCCACCTAGTGCTTCTGTACGTTAGATTCAGGGCCGACGGGATTCCAACAGTTCCTCTAACCCAACTTCAAATCAGTTTTTAAGTTTTCTTTCCTTTTATCTGAAAACGGCACCTCGGGCCGTCCCCTCACCGTGCACCCCCCAAGAGGAAGTAGAGAACAAGTGTAAGAGTTCTTCCGTCTCATCATCTTCAGAAAATCAGGTCATGGTGTGCTCAGCCGGGTCCCTGCTGCAGGTGAGCTGAGAACAGGTAGCAGCCCGGCGGGGGAGGGACACCTGCTTTCCGCAGGGGGTCCCAGGTGGCTTTACAATCCAGCTCCAGCCCGAGAGGGGGGCTATGGAACTTCCTCCGTCCTTCTTGAATTTATGTTTCCCCAGCTGTGGTCAATGTTCTTATTCTTGTAGTGAGAAGGGGGAACCACAAAGTAGGAATGCTCCCTCTAAGATATTTTTGTACAAGTCTCAGGGCAAGGAAAGAAAGGATAAGGATACACACGGAGCTCTGGTTACAGAAACCCACACATGCCTTTATTTGTGTCAAATACCTTGAGTAGGAAGAGACCTCGAGGGCACTCCTCTCGGTCTGGCCGGAGACCCAGGGCTGGCCGCGTGCACACACCCGTGTGGCCGTGGGATGCAGCCCGGGCTGGGGACGGGAGCTTTGACATCACAACCGAGTCTCCAAATTGAGTCTCACCTGGATCCGCTCACCTAGTCTCCGAATTGAGTCTCACCTGGATCCGCTCACCAGCCTGCACACACTCCCGCTTACACCGTGTCCTGCAGGGGCTTGAGAGGGGGCCTCCAATGCCGCATCTTTTTCCTTTCCCTCGGTGACATTTGCATTCGGAAGCCAGAGTTGTCTGCTTCTTAAAAATAGTACTACATGGGGCCAACATTTCCAAATCATACTTGCTAGAATTTTATGTCATCAGCATTTAAGGTGAGGACATTATTACCACACTTGAATCCAAGTAAAATTTTATTTCTCCGGGTTATGGGACTTTCTCGTGATCAGTTCCACGTTAGCTTTTTTAAAGCTCTGTGTCTAACGGTGAAAATGTCACTGATACGGGGGCTTGACTGACTTACACTTCCCTTTCATTCAAATGCCTTTACCTGTAAGACAGGGCCACGCGATTAGGAGGCTTACTGACATTATGCCTGGCGGGGTGAGAGTGGGGACAAGTGGTGTTATTTCCAATTTTCCGCTGAGAAGATGAACCCAGGAAAATAAAGTGATATGTTTGCCCTAATGATTTGAATACAAGTTATCGAAACAGAAAATTCATTTTAAGAAAAAAACAAGAATCATTTTTCCTTTTTCTGCTAGATGCTACATATTTCGCTGAAGGCTATCTTGTGTGGTTCCGCGCACTTGCTGAAATCAGCAAAATAACAACATTCTAATAATTAATTTTACATGCATGATTAAAGAAATCGAGTTCTACAAACCTATAGATTCCCAAAATTAATGAACTGCAGTAAAAGTGTGCTTTGCAAGAATGAATAATTCAAAATCGAGAAGTAGTAAAACATAAATAGGCTTTTTCTAACAAGGTTGTTTTCTAAGAATTCCTACAGGGTTTTAAGATGCTATTCAGTAATTCTATGGAAAAATAAGTTACACTTTTAACAAGATTTCCAATTACGGCCTCTCATTTTCATGTAAGCAGAAAATATAACTGACTTCCAGCATTTTTACTGTCATTACTGAAAATCACGTAAATGTGCTCTATCTTCAAAATACTTACCTGATTTAAGGATTGTGAAATACAACATCAAAACAAAACATGAAAACGTTAGCGACATAGTTTTTCATAGCAAATACGATTTCTCTGATAAATATTACCAAAGACAGATTTGTTGACATATTTTCTTCCCCTTACAAACTCCAGAGTGAGAAAGACAAATGAAACACAAGTTGATGCAAGATTCGGGACATTTAATGCAGAACCCTCGGGCCCTGTTGTTGATCCCAAAACCGCCTAATGGTGTCCGAGTAGATCATTTGCTCTGATTTAGCTGATTCCCTCCTTGCTCACTTTTTACATGAGCCCTTTCCTTTATTAAAAAAATATATAATGTTTATTTATTTTTGAGAGAGAGAGACAGAGCATGAGCAGGGGAGGGGCAGAGAGAGAGACACAGAATCGAAAGCAAGTTCCAGGCTCCAAGCTGTCAGCACAGAGCCCGAGGCGGGGCTGGAACCCACTAAACATGAGATCATGACCTGAGCTGAAGTTGGACGCTTAACCGACTGAGCCACCAGGCGCCCCTACGTGAACCCTCTCCTGATTGGTGTCCCATGTGGGAAGTGCGAGTAGAATTGCTTGCTCATGTCTTTGGCGGCTCTGCTTCGAGCAGAGAGGGAAGCTACCAGCAAGGCTGGTTAGGGCTGTTATGCTGTGGCTGTCCTGTCCCTGAGTTGCCCCTGGCCACCTGCCAGCGGGGATCTCCACTCCCTGGGGGCACGGCAGGCAGACGTCCCTCTGCCTTCACTGTAGCTGAGTCCCTCGGAACCAGATGACAGGAGAAACGTGTGCTGCCCCCACGCTCTACTGGCCCGGCTTAGGCAGAAGCGCGTGTCCCCCTGGAGGCCGTGGTGGGCAGTTCCTTCCTTCCTGCCTGTGGGAAGAGGGCTCCTCAAAGGGCAGGAGGAGATCAATAGCCAAAATGATAAAAATTCAATATCCATGCACCCTTCTTTCTAAACTTGGACTTCAAGACTCCCGCTGACAAAACATCTAGACTGTTGTCTCTCACCCGTTGAGGGAAGACACGGTCTGGCTGTGTACAGGAGAGTGGCCCAGATCTCACACGGTGACACGCACAGTGTCACGTCTCTCCGAGTGGTATCCATTTTTTCCTTCAGTTCCATCAGGATCTTGTTAAGAAAAAATATATGTTATAAAACTCACAGATTAAATTATATGCCGAATCATGAGTCACATCCCTCTATCCAATGCTGGAAGAGAGGCAAAGTAAATATAGGAAATTAGTTAAAAAATAGTTAAATTGTTTTTAACTGATCTTTTCTATAGTAAACATAGGTTGTGTGAACCTGTAACACTCCATCAGATCATGCTGAGTCTCATATTATCCTTTTCCGATATCGGTCAATGTTGGGCGAACCTCTACCTACTCCTGACCCGAGCTCAGCGGGTCCTCTGGCTCTCACATCATGCAGCTAACCCAAACCGGCCTGGATCAATGGTGCAAGTGACGGCTTGGTCTTTCCTGGCCCTTTGATTTCTCAAGTGTTCAGAGCTGAGGAAGAGGGCTGGTTATACAGATCTGGGCCACCCAAAGCCTGCGGGCCCAGCCAGAGGCTGCAGGAGCTGGTGAGGCACAGAAGGAGTCCCCGCTGGGTGGAGACCTGGGGCCTCCCAGAGACACAGGGCTTCCAGCACAGGCCGATGGCACAGCTGTGGGCGAGCCATGGCCACACCTGCTGCAAAGAGTACAGAAAGAGGCGAGCTCATGTTTGGGGTGACCCCAGCCCGAGGGGTCCAGGAAGTGGGCGTTCTTAGTGATCGTCTCGGAGGCAGGGGAGAGCTGGGGGTTGAGTCTAGGAAGGAAACAGTTTCCTTGGCCCCGGGGACAAGATGGACAGGTCTGAGGAGGCCAAGAGACGTGCGTGGCTGTGGGTGGTGAGCTGCTCAGGGTCCCTCGTGGGCAGGCAGGAGGAGGAGCGCCACTGAGCCTCTGTGTCCTCACTGTCTTTGTGATTTTTTATTCGGGAGACAAGCAAGAAAGGGGGTCCTCCCGACACAGGGGAGGGCTGGTTCTGGGTTCAGCATGGGACCCCAGGCATGAAGTGTGTGCAGGTGCTTGCTGTGGGCACCTGTGTGGCCAGATGCCCCGGGAAGCCTGGACCTGCAAGTGTCAGCAAGTGACCTTGACAGTGGACGTGGGGGAGCCCCCCTCCTGTCTCTGCTTTGTGATGGCCCCCCGGTCTGTGCTGCCGAGGTAGGGTTTGACCCTGCGCCCAAAGGTGTGACAGCCGGCAGGAGGGCCTCCACTCTCGGGGCGACGGTCCCGGGTGAGGAAGCACAAGGCAGAATGCGCACCAAGAGCTCTTTAACGTAACACAAAATTTTATCTGGCTTCATTTTTAACACGTCAGGTTGGTGACACTGGACGCATCCAGTACTCTGGTCTGGCACCCGAAAGGAGAGAGAATGAGGCGCGGTCTGGTCTCTGAGCCTCGGAGCAGATATGGGGGAAGCCTGCAATTACGATGCTTAACCATCAAGAACAGGAACTTCTCCTCCGTGGGAAGGGGCCAAGCTAACATTTTTCACACTTTCTCCTTCCCGGGTGTGAAAAATTGAAAAGACAAAGTTAATGACTCGACCCACCGGGCCACTGTTGTTCTGGTTAATAACGTTAGAATTTCACCAGTCTCCCCACCTGACCCCCACCGCCCGAGTGTGTGTGTGTGTGTGTGTGTGTGGCCTCAGTTAAGTGCGCGTGCGTGCCTGCTATGCTGGTATGTTTTCTTGATTCCTTCTCTGATTTTACACTGTGAGAAGCACTCGTTTTGAGCCTCGTGAAGTGCTTGCAGGCACGCGTGAGCTCGGACCTCCCCCCTCATCTGCGACTCTGATCACATGGTTATCAGAAGCCAAAGAAAGAGGCCGCAGAAGCCTAATTGGAGGTCTCGGAACACCTCAGCCAGACAGGGATCTGGGGTTCGTTATTTGGAATGCATTCAAATGTAAGTGGATCAAAGCAGGAAATATTTTAGAAAGACTTTTCTCGGGCTCATCAGAAGAGCTGAATTTTCTCCCTCCGGAAAAGGCCCCTGGTGCTCCCACTCCGGGAACCTCGGGTGGTGTCTGCCCTTTGCTGACGGCGGGGAGGCTCGGCTCGCAGTGCAGAGACGGAGGAGGGCTGTGCTGCCGCCGGAGCCCTAGCCAGCGACCTCGGCGCCCCCCAGCACCCTCCCCACTGAGAAAAGAGGCGACCGCAGCCGCCACATTTTTGTGCAGAAGTAACTCCAGGGGAGATGGAAATTCTGGAACGCAGGCAATAAGATATTAACTATCTTCCTCCTATGTTTTTTCAATGAACATTTCTTCCTGATTATTTGATGTAACTATTGCTTTCTTTTTTCTTTTTTTTAAAGAAATTAAGGATATTCAAAAATTAATTAATTTATTTTTGATAGAGAATGAGCAGGGGAGGGACAGAGAGAGAAGGAGACACAGAATCCCAAGCAGCTCCAGGTTCCGAGCTGTCAGCACAGAGCCCGACACCAGGCTCGAACCCACGGACTGTGAGATCATGAGCTGACCTAATCATGCTCAACCCGCTGAGTCACCAGGCCCCCGGTTTACTGTGTTGCACTGGACTGGCCCTCCCGGTGTGCGTTGGTGACCCGTTGCGGTTTTACTCTGTGTTATCCCGCGGACCTCGTCACTTAGCGTTTCTGTGGTACTTGTCTAGCATGGGGCCATTACTGTGTCAAAGATGTCCGTCTTGGGAAGATGCTCCTTTCCAGGTTTCTGTGTGCAGCCATCCGTGCTTCTCGGTCCCTGGCTTCCTCAGCAACCGTCCGGAATGTGCGAGGCACCAGGAGACCCGGGGGGTCGCCGCTGTGTGGCCGTGTTTTCCTGTCGGCCCTCAGATCCCTCCTAGTTCACCACCTTCCCTTCCCTCCGAGTCTTCACCTGCTGTTTCCTGCCCGGTCGCAGGTTTCCAGTCGTCCTAGGTGGGAGAGACTGGGAAGTGTGCCTCCCTGAGCTCTTAGTTTTGCATTTCCCAGGGGTGTTAGCTGGCCGGAGCTACCTCAGCAAAATGCCACGGCAGGAGGCCCACAGGCCACACTCGCGATGCTCACGGTTCAGGGGCCTGGGCTGCGGGCCAAGGAGCGGCTGAGCTCGGGCCCGGCGGGAGCACCCCCGGCCGGTGGCCAGTCTCCTCTCCCCGGCGTGTGCATGACAGAGCTGCCCTTCCTCTACACACCCACTGTGCTCCCGCGTTCCCCAGACTGCACGGATGACAGGTGTTTGTGGCATTTACACAACCACGCGCACACCAAGTCCTAAAATATTTCATCACCTCCAAACACCTGCCAAGTCATGGCTGGCAGGGGCGTTCTCAGTCCTGGTGCAGGAAAGGAGCGCCACGCTTACTTTTGTCTACACTGGGGGTGCACGTGGCAAGACGTGAGCACATCTCCCCCACCCTCTTTCCTCACGCTCTTCGGAAATGCTGTACTTGATAATGATCATTAGGCCGAAAGGTAGAAATGGATGCAAGCTCCAACATTTGGAATTGGAACATTTCTATTGTCATGGATGACAATGAGGAAAATGGCCACACTGCTTCTCCTTCTTTGATATGGTCTGGGTTTTGTGGGGACTCTTGTCCTCCGAGGTGGAACTTAAATCTGGGAGTTTAATTAGAAGGTTCAAAGACCAAAGGTATTAATAAGCATAATCACCCTGGCAGAGCGGGGGTGTGTGGGTGCGGAGTTAGGTCACCAACGTGCTCATGTGAATTTACCTGGATTTCAACTTGCGATGTTTCTCCATCTTTCGTATCAGAGAAAAACATGTTTCCAGTTTGATTTCTCTCAAGATACCAAGTAAAGATTTTAAAGAATTTCTTTTACTATCATTTTAGAGGGGGGAGGAGAGAGAGAGAGTGGATGGGGGAAAGGGGAAGAAGGATAGAAACAGAATCTCAAGCAGGATCCGCACTGTCAGCACAGAGCCCAACACGGGGCTCGATCCCACAACCCTGAGATCATGACCTGAGCCAAAGTCAGCAGTCAGACTCAGATGCCCACCCGGCAGAGCCTCCCAGGCATGTCCCCACGCCCCCCCACCTACGTAAATGTCTTAGTTAACATTTCCTCTGAATGGATATCATCAAACCACAGCTGGACTCTTTCATCAGACCCAACTTGGGCCCTCCTAAAAGTGGAACTTGCCACCAAAATGTCAACTATATTTTCTAGAGGAAGCTGTGTCTATTCATCTAGCAAATATTTATGTAAAACGTTGTTTCTTTTTCTTTCGTGTTTCTCTCTCTCTCTCTCTCTCCTATTTTAGCCATATTGGATATGACAAAGATAAGCATGTATTGAATCTTTCTTCAAGGGGTTACAGTTCATTTGTGGTAATAAGGTACAAGCAAGTGTAATTCTAACACAACACAAAAGTAGCAGGAACTCATCTTAGTTCAGATAGCCCTAGCAAAAATGCCGTAGATTGGCTGATGTTTATTCCCTGTGGCTCTGGAGGCTGGGGGTCCATGGTGAAGGCACCGGCAGGCCTCCTGATGTTTGAGACCCATTTCCCAGTTCACGGATGGTGTCTTCTCACTGTGTCCTCATGTGGGGGAGGGGGCAAGGGGGCTCTCAGGGTCTCTTTTTAAAATTTATAAAAATATTTATTTATTTTTGAAAGAGAAAGAGAGAGGGAGGCACAGAATCTGAAGCAGGCTCCAGGCTCCGAGCTGTCAGCACAGAGCTGGACGCGGGGCTTGAACTCAGGAACCTCAATATCATGATTTGAGCTGCAGTCGGACTCTAACAGACTGAGCCACCCAGGTGTCCCTGGGGTTTCTTTTATGAGGACACTAATCCCATCCTGGGGGCTGCACCCCAATCTCATCACCCCCCACAAAGACTCCACTTTTTGACACCATCACCTTGGGGTGACGAATCAATGCATGGATTTGAGAGGGACTCAAAACGCCTGTAGAAAGAGCTGTGAGAAAGAGGCATCATAAGCATCCAGGTAGAGATCTGCGTGTGTGATCTTTTCACAGCTTGCTCCCGTTCTGTCTGGGTAGGGCGTCTGTTCTGATTGCTGGTTACCTGAGCACCAAGTCCCATTAAACCTTGTAAATGTCAACCCAGACATAAGGAGACGTCTAGTGTGTAAGTGGAAAAGGTAGTTTAATTCTGTGTGGAAGGGAGAACAGAAGTGGTGTCTCCACAGCAGGCCGGGTCATGGTTTGTGTGCTGAAAAGGAGTCTGAAATTGGACTACACTCTATAGGAGAGGAAAACCTGAGGATATTTTTCAAGGCTCTATAAGTTGAAGACATTTTTCCGCCCAGGTCTTCCCTCACTTCCCCTGATGTCGAGGAAGGCAGGTCTGGATCGGGATGCGTACACTCGCTATGTGACGTCCCCAAGTGTGAGCAAAGCGCGTGACGTTTATTTGGAATTCTTAATGCCTTGTTGGGGCTCCGTGAGCAACCTGACGTAATATCCATAAGAAAAAATGTCAAGAAGAACATGAGATATTCTTGGAATATTGAGTACTTACTGTGGTTTTATAAAGTAGTGAGCGGCTCATGCAGGTGGGAGGAAAGAGCAAAGCAGATTGAAGGAGGAGGTATTTCATTTTTGTCTTGTCTCATGAGTGATCTGTTGATAATGGAAACAGATCTATGTGTTGGCTAACTTAATCACGATGATTTATAGTCTGTTTTCTGTGGGACAATGTGATCCAATCCTATTTGTCATGGAATTGTTCATTTTCTGAGTGAAAATACTACTTAGAAATTTGGGTGATGTTCTACGTGATGGTCTTATTTCCCAGCTTCCCTCTACAACCCACACTTGATGCATTCAAAAACAGCCCACCTTAAGAATAAAACAAAATCTAATTAAAAACCGATTATATATATGAAAGGAAAAGCTTCTGTACCAACGTCAGAATATATTGCTGACAATATAGTGAAAAACTTAAACTGAAATGTAATGCGGTGTGTCTGCTCTGTGGCAAGCCTTATTTCCCACAGACTGTATCAGTTGTTGGCTCCCAGGAATACATTACACTTGGCACTGAACAATGAAAACAAGAGCACACAAAATCATAGCTGATAATTTAACATCCAGTGTGAGAAAAATATTTCTTCCACACATCCTAGATAAGTAAGTGGTTAAACCTAATGATTTCATATTGATAAATCGAATAATTTATTTTGCAAGTGAGCAGTGTAATAAATTCTATTTGTTATTAACATGTATTGTGTATTGAACATTTACCAACGTCTTTGTTCTATAACTTACAGGAAATAGTTCTCAGATATTTATTTATTACACCATGAAAAGAGAGGACCGGTGTCTTATTCCTATGTTCACCAAGCCTATGATTATCATTTTATGATATTCTGCAGAATTTACTTTGCTATTTACATAATTACTATGCTTTGATGGAATGTAACAGACATAAGTAAAAATGATATAAATCAGATGAAATGAACACCTGCTGGAGGCCAACTAATAATCTTCAAGATGACCCAATGTGATTGCTCTGCCTACACAACGATTTTTATTAGTTCCCATATTATTAGCCAAGCTGTAAATAATTATATGGTAAATATTGGCTCATCATGGATAACAAGAGACTAATAAAGCGCTTGAATTGTTCACATGTCCTTCCCGAGTGCACATATTATGGGGAAACTTCAGAAATTCTGAGGCACATGCTTCTATATTCCACTTGACAAATAAGTAAGTTTAGGGCAATTTCACATCATCTTTCAAAAGACCAGTGTTTCTTTGAACAACAAAACTTTTAAAAAATATCACTTTCTTATACTGGGTTCTCTAGAGAATAGACTGAGGCAAAGTCTTAGGCAATAACCCTGTAGATAGAGGTGAGTGCAAACCCAGGGCAGCAAGAGTGAGGACAGGGATGTGCGGCAAGCAGGCAGGGAGATGGGAGACACAGGACACCTTTCCAGGCTGGCCACCCTTTGCATTAGAGCCTCTGACCGCTCAGTCTCAGGGACATCTTCCTATTGGTCCCACAAACAATCCCAAGACGGTCCATCTTCGGGAAAGATGAAACAATGATTGATCTTTGAGTGCCTTCTCCCTCGCGTCTCCATAGGGTGGGAAGCACCCTGTGTGTCCACAGTGCACCAGCCCGCGTCCAGGCAGCCCCCAGAAACCCGTGTGCCTTGGCGGGTCCAGACCTGGCTGGTAGTCTGGGCTGGTCCTTGGCCCCAGGGATCTGTCTCGGCAGCAGGAGAGGTCTGGGCCAGGATGTTGGGTTAGAAAGGGTACAGCTATGCAGATCTCAATTGGAGCTTAACAGAGTCTGTTGCAACCACCTTCCTCCTCTCGCAGATCTTGGCTACATTTACACGTCTCGTTTTCTTCCAGATAATCAGTTGTTGAGCAAAGGGGCACCTGGATGGCTCACCTGGTTAAGCATCCAACTCTGGAGGTTGACTCAGGTCATGATCTCCTGGTGTGTGAGTTCGAGCCCCGCATCGAGCTCTGTGCTGACAGCATGGAGCCTGCTTGGGATCCTCTCTCTCTCTCTCTCTCCCTTTCTCTCTCTGTCCTTCCTCTCCTAACTCTCTCTCTTCCCCCAAACAATTAAATAAATATTAAAAAATAAGTTATTAAGTAAAATCACCAAGATGTTTTTCCCCCAAAATTTTAGGGATTTTTTTCATTTAAAAAATATGTCCCAATTGGTTAATCATTAATCTTCAAGAGGAGAATTTCATGAGTTTTCCCTTCTATAAAAGCCACAAAAAATGAATGACGGGAAAGGACATTGTTGATGCCAAGAAGTGTCCATTCATGACGTCATGTCTAAAGGAAGTTTCCAAGCATTGCCTACAGCAGCCCCGATGCCCACCTGTCAGGTGCAGTGAGGTCGGGATGTGAATGTCTGTCGGGATGGCCGTGTGGGAGGGTGGGTTTCTCCAGCTGTAGGAGTATCTCCTTCCAGACTTTTCCTCTCCGGTGTGAAGAACTGAATTGTGCCTATTTTTCAGTGACTGTTTGTACAAGTTTATTCAAATGGTTGATGCTGAGTCTTCATTGTTAATTTTTGCATGTGCCTATTACAGTGTGTCTTTTAAATAAGAAGGAGAAGTGCATTAGAGCATTTTCCCCCCAAAGAGGAAGGTCTCATGTATCCCGGAGATTATTTCTGACCGTGAGTAGTGGGATGGCCCCTAGTGGGATGGGGGGGAAGAAACCACGCCGTGCGCCTGGAATCTGCAAAGCAGAGTTTTCGTAGGATCAAATGTAAGCATCGCTCATTAGTTTTGTTTGCTTTGGATGAATTTCTATTTACTAATTGTGCCTTGTTTCTAATTTGAGAGCTTGTTTCATTAACACAAAGACAACAGAAGAAAGGAGGTTTTGCATATACTTCGCGAAGATGGATTCAAAACGTGAAAACCCCAGAAGACAGATAAAAATCACCAGGAAGAGCTAAAAGGTGTTGCTCACTCAGTCCTCACATGAGATGGTGGTTCTGTGTTGACAGAGGAGTCAGTTCGTCCACAATAAAACGTCTTTGTAGCTGAGATCGGATTTGAAGCGGCCTTTGGAATTCACGTCCCTCACCCAGCCGTGACGGCTCGACAGGCGCCAGAAAGTAGCACCCCTGCCTTGTCTCAGTGCGGAGCCCACTGGAAGAGGCCGCGAGACAAGGTGGAGAGCAAGCGGCCACTCAGTGCTGGATTGGTGCAGGTGTAGACCAAGTGACTGCAGCCTGTGCTCGGTGTGTTGGCTCTTGCACCGAGAGGAAGGCAGGTGTGGCCCCTGGGCCACAGTAGAGCAGGACTTCTGTGGTCCTGGGGACGCTGGGCAGCGGAGCCGGCTCTGGGGAGATGGGGAGGTCCCACCGGGCTGTGTGCGCCCACTTCCTCCCAGAGCACAGCAGCCAGCAGGCCGGCCCCACCCTGTCTGGCCAAGAGCCCGGGGAGAGGCTCTGCGGGCGGCATTCTGTCTGGACGTCCAGCCTCAGGCCCGCCCCACTTCTGCTTGGCCACATGGGGATGGGGTGGTGCCGGGCCGTGTGTGTAAGGATGAAAATAAACCCCTAATTCAGGCCCACCCAAATTAAACGAAGCTTTTTCCAAACCTCACAGCAAACAGCCTGTTTCCTCGGCCTCAGGGTTTGATTGGAGGGGGAGCCCTTCCTCTACCTGCTTTTATATCAGATGCACCTGGCCGGCGCTGCTGGGTGAGGCTTGCTCGCGAAACAGAGCTGACGCTGTGCTTACTCACCACGAAGGCGCGGAGGGGACTCGGCGGGCCTTTTCAGAAAACTAAACTGAATCAGTTTTTAGTTACCCACGATCCTTTTAACATCAGGAATAGAGAACGATGTATAGAGATCGAAGACAAGACTCTGTTTGTCTGTTTGTTAGTATTTTGTTTTGCTAAACAGTCTCTTCTGTGCCCCTCCCCCACCCCATGAACTTGAATGTTTGCCAATATATTCCCTTTCCCTTTTTAAAAAAATATTTTAAATGTTTATACTGTTTGTTTATTTTTGAGAGAGAGAGAGAGAAGGAATGAGCAGGGAAGGGGCAGAGTGAGAGGGAGACACAGAATCCGAAGCAGGCTCCAGGCTCTGAGATGTCAGCACAGAGCCTCACCAGGGGCTTGAATCCACGTACCATGAGATCATGACCTGAGCCGAAGCAGGACGCTTAACCGACTGAGCCGCCCAGGCGCCCCTTAGGTTACAACTTTCAATAGTCGTTGTGAAATGGCTGTTCCATTGCTGGTACTGTTTTTATGTGTTACCTTTTGCAAATTTCTTTTTTGGAATCACCTTCAAAACTTCCTTTGAAGAGAACCATGCTATGTGCGCACACGAAGCCAGCGAGGCAGTCATGCCACATGTTTGGTGAAGATACAAAACGTGTCATCAAGTTGCTAGATGCCATTTTTTAAATGTTTTTTCTTTAAATTTATTTTGAGAGAGAGAATGAGAGAGAGAGAGCGAGCAGGGGAGGGGCAGAGAGAGGGAGACACAGAATCCAAAGCAGGCTCTAGGCTCCAAGCTGTCAGCACAGAGTCCGACATGGGGTGCAAACCCACGAACCGTGAGATCATGACCTGAGCAGACGTTGGACACTCAACTGACTGAGCCGCCGGCTGCTCCTGGCCGTGTGTGGACTGACAACTTACAGTTACTGGAGGCTTCTGTGCGTGTGCGGCACTGTCGCCAGTGCGGTGCGGGCACCGACACGCAGTCCTGCCGGCGCTCCTGTGGGCTCGCGGCCCTTCCCGCCCTGGTTTACAGACAAGGGAAGTGAAGGCACCTGACCCAGAGATGGAGGCTGAAGGGAACCCCGCAGGTTCGGTTTGTGAATCCATTTTAAGCATCAGGCCCTCCTACCTGTCTGTGGAAACATGAAAACAGCGCTAGAGAAATGGGTTAAATTTCCTCATGCTGCCCACGCATTTATTCCCAACTGGGCCAGAAAGTACTATCTAAGCAGGGTATTTATAAGAATACACTGTCCAACTCTATGCTTATGAACATACTTCCTGTAAAATGTTTTCTTCTAGAAAATATATGAATAGTGAAAGTATTTCAGAAAAGAAGAAAATCTGGAAAAAACAACCAACAGGAAATTATTGAGGGGCACCTGGGCGGCTCTGTGGGTTAAGCGTCCAGCTCTTGGTTTCGGCTCGGGTCATGATCTCACGGTTGTTAGGTTAAGTCTGGCATCTCCCTCTGCTCTCAGCCTGTTGGAGACTCTCTCTCTATCTCTGCCCTCCCCCCACCCCAAAATGAATAAATAACTTTTTTGAAAAAAGAAAACTTTGAAAAAAATGTCAAAGTTTTCATCTAAGACTAGTTCTGTGCTTGAATTCCTTCTCCAGCTGACATGCCAGGTTGTTCCTTTAATCTTTCTGAGAAATTCTAATTTCTGCATGATACAAATGACACCAGACTGCTGAAAAACTGGGGAAGATTTTTCAACTTATTTTACAGAACGTTTAATCCCCATGTCAGAACCTCTGAAAACATTAAAAAGAAAAACATAGTGCAACTTACTTACACAGAGAGATGGGAAATCACTAAATAGAATAAAAAACAAGGAAATCTAACACAGTCAAGGTTGCATTTGCCCGAACATTCTGGGAAGTGTTACTCATGAAATAAAAAATGTGTAACTAGGAAAAACCATAAAATTTTGAGAAAGTGAATGTACCAGATAACACACATGTGATAGGATACAATACTAGCCATGAACGTGCCTGCGGAAGGATAGTTCTAGAATGTTCTTGTCATGGCACAACTTTTCCTCTAGTTGTTCCAGTACAGAATCCAGTGTGTAAAGTGGATAGTTGGGAGAGGCTCCCTCCTGCCTGTCACACCCGATCAGTGCCCGAGGCCAGAAGAGAAGTGAGATTAAAAAAAACAAATATTTTGCAATATAGAGAAACATGATATGTTATATGTCGTATATATTATGTATAATTATATATTGTATAAGGAAGATCCCAGGAAAGTTAGTATATGATGCTCCCCTTGTGTGAAACAGAATATAAATTAATTCCCCAAATACTGAATTTCAATTATATACTAAGAAATACGGTCATGTTCATTTTTGTTTTCGTCTTTTCTGTGCTGAAAATATCACTTCAACCAGAGCCAATGTGTTTTTATTTTTAATTTTTTAAATGTTTTTTAAAATTTATTTTTGAGAGAGAGAGAGAAAGAGAGAGAGACAATGTGAGCAGGGGAGGATCAGAGAGAGAGGGAGACACAGAATCTGAAGACAGGCTCCAGGCTCTGAGCTAGCTGTCAGCACAGAGCCCGATGTGGGACTCAAACTCATGAACCTGAGCTGAAGTCAGACGCTCAACCAACTGAGCCACCCAGGCGCCCCAGCATGTTTTTAAAAGATGTTTCTAGAAGGGTCAAACTTGTTTCATTCTTACTTACCTCCTCTCCCTAAATGTGGTCCCAGGATGCCCCCCTCTCCTTACCCCTCACCCACCTATACTTGTGTTTTCAAGATCACAGATACCTTCTGATGGCCAAGTCGAACACAGGCTTTGCCATGCTGGTCCACGCAGACCTGTCTGCGGCCTTTGCTGAATCCTCTCCTGCATCTTCCTCAGTCATTAGTACTCCGTGAGTGTGCAGTCCTGATGCCCTTCTCTTCCCATTTCCCACTGTCTTCCTGGGGAGCCTTTGCAAGCCAATGACTTCATTCACTGTTTATGTGAACAACATTTCTACATTAGTATTTTCAGCCCCAAACTCTCTGTAGAGCTGCACACCAGCGTCGTTTCTGGAGGCCCCTTGGGCCTTTTACACTAAACAGCTCCCAACATGATATGATCTTCTCTAGAAAAATTGCTTCTGTCCTTGGATTTTCCCATGCTTTCTTACAGAACCACTGCTCACCTGTTTCTTGGGCCCAGACTTACCCAAAGCCAGTGGTTCCCCAAGTTGCATCTACTCCGCCTGCCATATCTCTTGATTCCTCTCTTACATTTCCTTTAAAATATAATGAGTAAATGGGGAATCAATGCAGCCACAAAGGAAAGAGTAAGAAAGGAAAGTACATGGAAACAACCTGTTTGGTCCAGGAAGGAAAAATATAAATTATTGTTTACCATCCTTTTCAAAACTCACTTCGTACTCAGCGCCTTCTGTTCTTATTGGAGCTTGTATCCTATTAGTTTGCAAGCAATAAATGTTTTAATTCTCATCACCCTTTACCACCAAGGCTGTATCCATGATAGCAAGAACTTAAACCCTCGTTGATGAAGACATAAAGAAGAGAATGAGCATCTCCTGCCTCTGTGGGCGTCTCTGTGTGTTCCAGCATCTTACCTTAATGAAACTTGAACTCTTCCAATGGTAACTCTTCATCCATTTCTGTCAATCCCATTGCTTTGCCATAAGATCCTTAATAAAAATTTAGGCTGTAAGGACATTGGATGTTTATAAGGACTTCTTTTTAAGGGGTGTGTATGGTTGAGAAAATAGAACGTTTGGAAGCAAATTTGGATCGAGAAGTGCATGGTTCAAACAAACATTTTCCTATTGACTGACATCAATGGGAGACGGCTCCGTTTACACCTCGTCACCATCTGCCGCTCCCCAGAAGAACGCAACTGTCTTGGAAAACATCAAGACGGCAGAACGGGAAGCAAAAACGTAGTTATGGAAAACAAAGAAGGTGCCAGGTTTTCCTGGCTTTCTAACGACCGGTAAATGTTGCTGTTTAACTGCAAATTTGATCATTGGGGGTTAACTCGGTCGTCTTCCTGGTGATTTTCCAAACTGTCCTCTTCCGTATTTTCCCCGTTCAAGTATCTTGTCAGTTATTGCCCACCAATCGCGCTTGCTTCAGAGCCAACTGCAGGTAATGAGATGCTGATTGGGGATTCTAGAATTCACTTGCCGATGATTATGTGTTATTTTAACAGGAGAATGACAATAATTTCCTGTAATGCCACTTGTTAAGGTAATTATGCTATAATTGCCTTATCAAGGTGTCATAGAGGAGAGGAGAGAAACTCCAAGATTTCACAGCTGCTGTCTTGCCCCTTGAAGTATTCTCGGGAAGCTGCATTGTCAGCCGTCGGGATAAATCCCTTCCGATTGTTAGAAACTGAACTGTGTTGTCCTGGGCAGCATATGTGACCTTAAAATGAAGTTGTTCAGGAGCTGATTTTTTGTGTCTTAATATAAAAACTATCAGCACAAAATTGCAGATACACTGAGCCGTGCAATCTGAAGAGTTCATTTATAGAAACTGTGGATTTAAGAAGAAGCTAACGATGAATAAATATCATAGCATGAAATAAAGGGCATGTACATCTAAAACATAGATGTCAAAACATGTGTTTTCCAGTTACAACCATTGAAGATGATGTCCATAGTATAGAAAGATTAGCACTATCTTTGACTTTATAGATTTACAGTGAAGATTTTTTGTTCATTTACGTAAGCCCTTATGTCTTCATTATAGTTAACAGTAACACAGAAATATTCAGTGAATATGGGACCCTCTTCTAAATTGTTAAACAAAATTCTCCGAAGTTGAGAAAAGTCCAATGTATTTTCTCTGCACACATTAAGCTTGCATTTGTTTGGAGGCCGAGTCAATAAGAAATACAAAGAAGTAAAGAGATAGCAGTAAAAGGTAAAGGTGAAGAATAAGGCAGAGAGGGTAAAGCGAACGTCAGGGGTGAGAGGGGGTGCAGATCAGGCAACGTTTGAGCTCAGACTGGAGGTAGTTGAAGGGATTGGCTCCATGGTGGCAGGAGGAAAGTCTTCGCAGAAAGTGGGTATGGATGGCCCAGTTGAAAAATGGAGGGAGGATGGTGGCGGTAACTGGGACAAGAGGAACCACAGATGAGTTCGGAGAAGAGAAAGGGGCCCTGATCGGGTATGGTCTCTTTGGTCACTGTAAGGAGGTTGGGTTTTCCTTGGAGAGGGCTGGGAGCCCAGGATGCGTTTGGGCAGATGTGTAGAATCTTCAGTTTTACAGATGGTTCTGACTATCGTGTTGTCAACAGACTGGGGGGAGGCAGAAAGGGGATTCCAGTTACTAGACTATTGAGCTAAAGCACACAACTGGGGAATTGGTGGTGATGGTTTAGACCATGATCTCCCAGTAGACTCTGTGTGGGGAGGACTGAGGGAAAAAAGACCAGCAGAAAAAGTGAAGGCTCTCAGCCTACCCACCTGGGAAAATACAGCTGCCATGATCTGAGTGGGGGTCTTGCAGGGGGAATTCAGTAGCTCAGTTTAGACCTGTTCAGAGTGAGCAGTTACTAAGAAACTAGATGAAATATCAAGGAGGCAGTTATGTAATGACCCCTGTGTTCGGGGAGAGAGAAGAGGAATTTGTGTGTTTAGAAAGAGGTGTTTTAAAGGGTGTATATGCTACCAGAAGTGACTAAACAGAGAAGGATGGCATAGGGAAAAGAAGGAGTCCCTGGCCACAAAGTCCTGACGGAGGGAGGAAAGGTGACAGGATCACTTGGCTTTCCGTAGAGGGCATGTTCCCTCCCCTTCATGGTACATGAATGAAGCGGCGTCTGCAGAAACAGATGGGGAGGACAGGACGTGTTGTGCCTGATGCACTTCTGTGGGACAGTATTATGGGAAAACACCCAACATATGTTTACCTCTACCTATATTTTACATCCTGCATCCTCTCCTCTCTTAATATCTGCATCATGAGGCTGAGCTTCATAGCCTCGAGAAAGAGAATACAAAGGAACAAATGTTAACCTCTTGAAGTTTGAGCTCCTAATTAGACATTTTAAGAATGAACGCTGAACAATTGTTTGAAAGTCAAAGCACTTTTGATTTCTAAGAGCCGGGCTCTGTTGGGAAGGAATTTTTTATCTTCATGTTAAAAAGAACTAAGCTAAGAATATCTATAGTAGAACCACAGAATTCAGAGCATAGAATTTAAAGCATACTTCACTGAGGTGAGGAGAACCCGGGAAGAAGGAAGAGGTATTTCTCCCCTACTCCCAAGTGTGATGAATTCAATCGCCAGGCAGAAGGGAGACCCTAGGGTGTGGCATGAACTTAGACGTTGCCTGAGAAGAGTCTGAGAAGGGGCCCTCTCGACATGTTGGGGTGAAGCTATGTGGGGTGATAGAAATGCCTGACGGTTTCAAGGTCAGCAAACATGGAAGTTTGGTGCCTCATTTCCTATGGGTAGCCCAGAGGAGAGTAGTTCTTTTAGAAAAGTCTGGATTCCATCATGGTGGCTGAGAAGTAAAGAATGGGTACTGATAGTGCCTGGGAAAATGTCGTGGGGTACAGTCCCATGGAAACACACACACCCCAATGTGGTCTCAAGAGATTGACTCATCTGTATGGCCAAAGAGAGAATGCAAGTGAGAGAGTCTTGAAGCCTAACATCATTTATAGAGAATTTGAAAGATGGACAGATGGATGATAGGGTGAGTAGGTAAATGTAGAGACATGATGATGGTAGATAGATAATTAGATAGATAGATGATAGATGGATAGACAGATATGCAGGTGGTGGAAGGATGGATGGATGGTAGGATGAATCGATGGATGTAGAGAGATGATAGGTAGGTAGGTAGGTAGGTAGATAGATAGTCAGGTGGACTGATGGGTGGATGGATGGATAGATGGATGGGTGGACAGATGATGGTGGATACATATATACACACATACTTATGTACTGAATCCAGATGGACAATACTAACTCTAATTATATAAGATTTCATTTGTTGCTTCAGATTTTCAAAGCAATTTTACAAACTTAAGAGCTTTCTGTTTTCCTTCCATACTTCTATTTTTACAAACAAATACCTTTACAAATAGCTATTTACTATTAGAAATATGAAGACTGATGAGTTTTTCCAGGATGCTATCCAAGAGAACATTCCCCAGTATCCTGTTGCTGAGTTTTGAGTTTTCCCCCAAGTTGGGCTTGCTCTGAGTGCTGGTGAGGAAGGGCAAGTCCTATAGACACAGCCAGGCTTCTTGAGAGAAAACACATGAAGACTTGTTTCAAATTCTATAGGACACTCTTCCCATTTTCATTAAACTGTCTGAAAACTAATAAGACTCAATATTTCCTTTTTGGGGAGCCTGGGTGGCTTAGTTGGTTAAGCACCCAACTTTGGCTCAGGTCATGGTCTCACAGCTCATGGATTCAAGCCCCGTGTCGGGCTCTGTGCTGACATCTCAGAGCCTGGAGCTGCTTTGGATTCTGTGTCTCCCCCTCTCTCTCTGCCCATTCCCTTTCCCACTGTCTCTCTCAAAAATAAATAAATAAACTTTAAAAAATTAAAAAAAATATTTCCTTCTTAAGTGAAACAAAATATATATTTCAATTCCAACAGCCGATTTCCAAAATCCTTTCCAAGGCCAGTCACAAAATCTTTCATTGTCTGAAGTTTCAAAACTGCCCCCTCTGGACCTTCCTCTTTCCCAGGCGATCTTCCTGAGACACTTTGCATAGACCTTCTCACCAAATGACATCAAACAGTCCTTCTCAACTGGGGCTTTTGCAGACCGATGGCCTCACCCAGCTCGTGGGTGATTGTGCTGACGGCTGGCAAGGAGCACAGAGCTGGAGAGTGCACCCACCTGAGGGACACCTGCCGAGGCACACCTGCTGAGCTACGGGTCAGGCCACCACCTCACAGCTGCATGACCAAGTGCGGCCGCTTAGGACTCTGCCTCAGTGCACTCACCTGGAAAGATGGGAAAAATCGTATTTCCCTTCCAGGTTTATGCAAATGGAAATCTGTGCGTATCATCTGTGAGAAGCACAAATAAGCAGGAGTAAAGAGTCTGAAAGAATGTGGATGCTGCCTGTGGCTCATTGAAACTGTGCACAGAGAGAACAAGACAGAGACAGAGAGATAAAGACAGACAGACACACACACACACACACACACACACACACACACACGGAGAGAGAAACTCCTGACCTCATGATCACATTTTATTTCCTTCCAACCAGGAAGGAAAGGATTCTAGTGTTTTGAGGACTCTGCCATGAATAGTTTCTCATGCTCTCCCATTTACTTTTTAGTAAATGTAACTTATGTTACAAAAAGGGACTTGAAACTGTTTTTTTTATTTTTATTTATTATTGAGAGACAGAGCATGAGCATGGGAGGGGCAGAGAGGGGGGTAAGACACAGAATCTGAAACAAGCTCCAGACTCTGAGCTGTCAACACAGAGCCCGACGTGGGGCTCGAACACATAAAGTGTGAGATCATGACCTGAGCTGAAGTCAGACGCTCAACCAACTGAGCCACCCAGGCGTCCTGGGATTAGAAAATGTTAATGAGCCTCTCTTCATTTTTTAAATAAACGGTTTTGCTCATTCCTGACTATTTCTTTATAGTTGGTTCTTTATAACTGGGCACAGCTCAGTTTCATAGAACGAAAAATTGCAGACACAAATCATTCATCTTGAAAGTTCATGTTCAGATGCCATCCTCTGTGTCATGCCTACGTGGGTCTGATGGCAGGTGAGGAAAAGTCTCTTCGGCTTCACAGCACCGAGATTTAAGGAGCAGAAGGAGCCTGGCTGGGAGTGGGGAGTGTGGGCCCCATGAGAGGTGCCACAGGGCAAGACCGAGTGAGAAACCCGGGAGTCCATCCTTTGCTGTCCTAACTACCAAACAGATGCTTTGCTCTTTCTGATTGAATAGTTTGATGCTTCTTGAATTTTTCTATAAAAATACAAAGTGTTTAAACAGAGATCCTGTGGGCTCCATCCAAGCAACTAGCAGAAGACGAGTGCAAGGCCAACCCCGGGCAGAGCCGCAGAGGCCATATGTCTGCCTCTTCTGCCCCCTGAGCACAAGGCCTCAACATAGTGTCGTTGGGTAGAAAACCATAATGATGGTTGTAAAAAGTTAGATTTTTGCCCGAAAGTGAAATACTCCCAGAGCATTTTCTTATCATCCCATTGGCTTTGGCCAGCAGCTCTTTCGTAAAGAGGGGTGGTTTTCTGTCCTGATATGAAATTGAGCCTCAGCTGTGAGGATTGAGGTCGGAGTGACACACACATAAGGTGTGATTGTGCCTCTTTTTTTTTCTGGTTAATCTGCTTCTACATTATCCAATATACCTGTGTTTTAATACTCAGCCTTCGTTAACTGGGAATTAACATTTCACTTTCAGTCACCAAATGAGTAAAGCAGCATTCATATACTTTAAAATGAAAACACTCTTTCCAGAAGTTTCTAGCCTAGTAGGAGTTTCAGTATTTGAAATAAGGAGAATAGTAATGGAGTAGTAAAAAGGGGGGTTTACAACTCACTTAAACAGGCTCCCGTTCACAATTAGAGATTGCTGAGGCAGTGGTTATTAAAAAACAAAAGTGCTTGATTACCACACAATCTCCCAGTGAATGAGGGAAAATTAATTTATCAGCATTGTAGTTAGTAATAAATATTTAATGGAATATTCTTTTCGAACACATTCCGACTCCGTGCTTTCTGGAGAACGTCTTGTCAAGTGCAAAGCATTCACTCCCATTTCCCACATCGTGTTTTGGAGCCAGAGGTCGCTTCCTATGACCTGACTGAATAAAGAGATTTTGTTAGATGCCAACACCTACAATTTAGATTTGGTGAGCCGGAGGGTTGCATCATTTCTAACTTGATTTTTTTTAACATCCTGAGACACAATACAATGGAAATAATAGGGTAGAAAATTATACAATATCTGTTTCAAAACCCAGTATTTTCTACCATTATTCTGACAAATAATTTAAGAGTTTTCTTTTTTTAGGCCTCTAAAATACTTTATGAATGCATGGTATTTTATAGTTATATTTTGGGGAAAGATTCTCTTTTTCATATAAAAGGGAACTTTGACGTGAGTGGGTTGACCTGTTTTTCCAAGCATGAATAAAATCTCAGAAATAATCATTTGAGACAAGATTTTAATTTATGTTCTCTGAATATCCGCTATAAATTGGTTCATAAGGGATCTTTATATACAGCAGAATACGGTGTTCCTGGGAAATGTGGCCCAAGCAATGGTTTTCAATCATCTACATTCCATCAAATCTAGGGTGCCATTGATTGAAGGGTACACCCCCATTTTCTGTTGCGTTGAGAAAGAGAAAATGTTGCCAATTAAATTATCACCTAGAATTTCTATTTACTGGAAAACTCTTTAATATTTATTCAGAAAAATATTGTCATGATAAATCCTTCTTTTTCTTACATAAAACAGATTTTACTTGAACTAAATTGGTATTCTTAAAATTTCTGTTGTACTTCAGCTTTCCTAAATGCATTTACTGTTTAGGTCTTAACTAAATCTATGTACCTCCAATGTCTTGGCAATTTTCTTTGTGCCATTAACAACATTGATGACACAGCATCTTCTCTGTGCTTTTTGTCCCAGAATTTTCTTATAAGCCATTGGCATCCATCTGCATGCTTTAATGAACATAGTTAGAGGGTACTCTGTTTGACTATGGATTGCAGCAATTATAAGATGCATCCCTATTTTAGATGCCATAGTGGGGGAGGGTGCAGGGACAGAGTGCGGAAGGGAGAGGGAGAGACTATATATATACTGAAAGAAAGAGATCATTCATATCGCCTATTGGATCTGTTTCTCTAGAAAGCCCTAATATAGTCCACGTGTTTATAAACAGGAGAATTGCCAAATGTTCTGTGCAAGAGTCCACAACACGATAGTGAACACAACGGGTTACATCACAAAAACGAGTTCCCCAACCCAAGAGTAGCCCTGGATTGTTGCCCAATTGTCTAATCAGATTTTCTGTTCCCTCTCATATGTTGACAGAATGATAGAATAAAAAATATCAAGGGTGCCTGCGTGGCTCAGTCAGTTAAGCATCCGACTCTTTGTTTTGGCTCAAGTCATGATCTCATAGTTTGTGAGTTCAAGCCCAGTGTCTGGCTCTGTGCTGACAGCTTGGAGCCTGGAGCCTCCTTTGGATCCTGTGTCTCCCTCTCTCTGCCCCTCCCCTGCTTGCTCACTAATCTCTGTCTCTGTCTCTCCCTCAAAAAAAAAAAAAAAAAACCAGAAAACAAAAAACCAGAAACCTGGTTACTCTCTGTCTCTGTCTTCCTCTCAAAAACAAACAAACAAACAAATGAACAAACAAAACAAAAGCAAAAAAGACAAAAACAAACAGAAAAACCCCTAAAATTGGAGTTTGGAACACTGAATTGGTATTGATGTCCAAACACGGAAGAGATTCATTCAAACTCTAATCTCAACTTCATCAGCATCACCAGCCTGTACATCTGAGTAGCAGATGTGAAGAATGGATGGCAGAGGCATGTTTTAAAGTACATTTTCTTCTTTAATGTTTTATTTATTTTTGAGAGAGAGAGAGAGAGCAAGCATGGGACAGGCATAGAGAGGGGGAGACACAGAATCTGAAGCAGGCTCCAGGCTCTGAGCTGTCAGCACAGAGCCTGACACGGGGCTCGACCCCATGAACCATGAGATCATGACCTGAGCTGAAGTCTGACGCCTAACTGACTGAGCCACCCAGGCGCCCCGAAGTACGTGTTGTTTTTAAGTGAAGTATAAGGTGCATGGGTGTTGATCGAA
>PJEM01004050.1:154100-165006 GCA_004023845.1 Helogale parvula | reverse complement strand
TCTCCTGCTCCCGGGCGGAAGTGACGTCTCTCACTGCCCACAACAGGGTCTCATCTATAAAGGCCCTTTATCACTTTGCAAACACACATTGAGTCCTGCCCTGGCCTCCTCCTGTTTCAGAGTTCTATGTGACAAAGAAGGTGGCCTCCTGTTAAACTCGGCCCTTCTGCAGCCACATGGGACAGCATGGCAAGGGACGTGAGAGGCGGAAGAGGTCCTTGACGCCAGGATGATTTCCTTGCAGGAGGACGAGCGCCCCCTTTTCTAACCACGGCTCATCTAAGAATTGTGATAAGGGTGATCACAGGCTCAAAACTGGGTGTATGGTTGCAGTTAAGGGAGAAGCATCTATGCATAGGACAAAAGAAGACGGGAGAATATACACAGAATTAACAGGCAGGCGCTCTGGGAGATGGGAGTGGGAAACCTAGTGCATTTCTGCAATTCCTGAATTTTCTATAGCGAATACATTACTCTTGTGGTCAGAAAAATGCAGTAATAATCAAAGTAATAGCCCCTACATCACACAGTTCTTTACATTTTTTTCAGATAACTTGCATATGGGATCTCCTTTGATCCTTTTAGGTACCTTGTGATGTAAGCTGGAGAGATACCTTTAATGATACTTTTTCAGACAAGAAAACTGAGCCCCAAGGGGCTAAGGAACTTTCGCGAGGGCATGACTTCTGACTCCTTGTCTGGGGCTCCGCCCACTACCTCTCTGCTCTTCCTGGTGTGTTCAGATCACCAGGATAGGAGTCATCCTCACCTTCAGACACGGCTGGACAGACTAAACATTGTGTGTGTGGTGTCTGGTCTCTGGCCTCAGGGCAGGCACACGCTTAACTCACCAGAGCCCATGGAAGTCTAGTCAAGGATGGATCATAAAGTCTCTCTTGAGCATCCCATAGTCAAGAAGATCTTCCTTACATCTAGCTGGACACCATCATAATTCCTTTTCACTTCGGTGAGACAAAAAGCAATCACCTGGAGAGATTTGATGTGTTGTAGACAAAGCAAACCACCCCACCGGGCCCTCCTCTTTTCCAGCCAGGAGGCCCAAGTGATCCATGCGTGGGTGGGAGTCCTGGGCTGGAAATTGGAAGGCCTCTGGCCCTTTCTCTATCCCACTGCCTTGTCTTGGGGTCTCCAGGAAGTTCTTTGTTTTTCTTGAGTTTCTGTCAAGGACTGGTGTTTGATCTCATAAATGTTTATTAGTTGGCATTAAGTCTTAATTTGCCATCAACACTATGTCCCATTTCATCCCTTTTCTACGCACAACCCCCTTGGTGAAAAATCAGCCCCTTGCCCAGGATAGGACCAATCAGGCCCTGGCAGCCTTATGTGAATGCGGAAAGGCCTTGGTGCCCAGTCCCTGGGCGGGCTGTTTGTGTGTGAAGAGTCTGGTCAGTCCACCTGGTAATGTTATCATCTTTCCACAGTTATCTCTAAAGACACTCCGGTGAGAAGGCAGATGAAGCCAATGTCCTGTGAGCCAGCGGGGGCTCCCCACTGCCAGATGGGCGTCCCCAGGAGAACGTGTCTGTCCTCGCCACACTCGAGCTGTAATTCAGTTGACATACAAGCTCAGAGTGGAGCATTTATTTATTGTAAATACATAGTTCACACAGGCTTTAAGTCCGTACGGAGTCGACTTTTGAGTAATTTAAACACACACCCACATTATGTTTCTCCAATTTTTTTTAAGATGCGTCTTGTCATTCATCTGTCAGTACAGATAGAGCCCTGCCCCCACCCCATGGTGTGTCCGTTCCATGACTGTAAATATACGTGCAGGCTGGCCCTTCCTAGATTCTGAACCATTTCTAGAAGATTCCTTAGTTTGCAAGTAGTCCCAGAGTCCTAGCATCCATGACAGCTTCTTATTGGCATGATTCTATATTCTCATCACACAAACTGCAAAATCAAACCAAATAATGCCTTATAAATGATGCAGCTCAGTGAGAGTAGTGTATCCCCACACCCAAACAATGCCACACAGCCTCCAGTGAACGAGATGCCGTGTCTCGCTTCCGTTTTGCAGTACAGGGAATTTTTTTTTTTTTTTTTTTTTTGCTGCCTAATGTAAATAGAACGCAAAATAAAGGCAAGAGTGGGCGTGGCCCCTCCAATGCCAACCACAGGGCCCTTTTGTAACGGAATGACCCTACAAGTAGCCAATGCTCTTACCGTTTACAGTGTCCTCTCCGGCCCCCCCATGTTCTCATTCCTTCTGTCCCGCTAAGCTCCTAGCCCCCATCCTGGCAGCCAGGGTAAGGCAAGACTTACGTGATTTTGGTATTTTTTTCTGCAAGTTAGAAACATACTTAACTCATTATTATTATAGTCAATTACCAATTCTGTCTCAGAGATGATTTTTTGTTGTCTCCCCGGGAGCAGAATTTCTACAGAATATATGACATGAGAAAGTATAGACTGAAGCATATTAGCAAATATCTGCCTCACATACCTGGTGCCTCACCCCCATGCTTAGGAACCTTGGAAGCACCCGCCAGGCAAACCCAGCTCCCTTCTGAGCTAAAGAGGACCTGACTGGTCTGAGAGCTCCCCCTTCCCCGTGGCAGGCGCTCCTCCAAGGCGGTGAGTGTGGAAGTGCAGTGGCCATTGAACATGGAACTGGTCTGGATGGGCTCTAGCTGCTGTTCTCACACCCTCTTTCTTGAGCTGACCCGAGAATGGAAGTGTGTTTTTGCCTGCACCTGACCCTAATTGCTCCCTGTCCTTGGAAGGGAAACTATGCCAGAGGAAGGAGAGAAAATAGAAGGAAGCAGACTGACCCCAGGGTCTCTGCTCAAAATAGATGGAGACGAAAGGAAATCGAGAGGGAGAGGCGGGAAGAGCAGTGGAAAAATAAGTGTTCTTTAGAACAACCCACTCACGTGCTCAGACCTGTAGGACACCGGGTCCAGACCCAGCTATCCAAAAGAGGTAGCCGGTCAGGAGGGTTTGGGCAGACGTGGCTGCATACACTCAGCTGTTGTCCAGAGTAAAGGCTAAGATGGCGTCCTACATTACTGTTGTGCTTTCTCATTCCAGATAGGGGAAACTGAGCAAGGTCAAGTGCCCCTCTCTGGGGGAATCAATCATGCCAAATTGTAACTGCTAAATCAATGGAAAAGAAGCTTTTGCAGGTCATCAGCTCTGGGCACAGCTCTGATTTGTTTTATTGGCTCTGGAAGGTTCCCAAAAGGTCAGAATTTCTTTACTATAATGATATCCACTCTGTCTCCCTCCCAGTTGTATAAAATAATTACAAGGGTTTTAATGATCATGATTAAGAAGGCCCAAGACAAAGGCAATTCCACCTTCAGAGTAGACTGCCTGCCCTGATGAGGTGTTTATACATTCATGTTCCGCGCCTCTGGGATAGAAATTAAAAATAAAACCATCAAGGACAGAGGGAAGGGATGAGCAGAAACCAAAAATCGCAATTAGGGAGAACTCTCAGGAATCTGGCACGACATCTCTCCTCGAGACCTATCACTGAATTTCACACCCTTCGAACTCCGGAGGTGCCTGCTTCTGGCAGGACAGAGGTTTATCCCCTTGACCGTAAACTTTGCAGAGGCGACGAATCCCAGCACCCTCACGGCTCCCCAGGGTCTCACAGACACCGTCGCCTGTGGCTCCCCTGTGTTTCATATGCGTTTTGTATTTATTGATGTGCCCTCCGCAGACTCCTTTCTTTGTACCTAATAAACTTTAATAAGTGGAAATGCTTCTGCTCGTGTTCTTGTTAAAACCCTTCGAGGGGCACCAGTACCCATCTAAGCCAACCATTTTTAAGGGTTAGAAGGGCTTTTAAGAACAACAGGGCATGGATGCTCACATAGGCACCAACATCTGCTGCAACATGCTCTGTCTGAAATGGGGCCTTTCTGTTCTCAGCTGACATTTCATACTAGCCTACGACGTGGTGTTTTCCTAGCTTTTGTGGCTAGATAGAATGGATGGGTATTTCGGAAAAGCAACCAAGGGAAAATCTTTCTCAAATGTATTTTCTTTTCATCTTTTAAAAAAATTTTTTAAATAGTTTACTGCCAAGTTGGTTTCCATATAACACCCAGTGCTCCCCTCCATGACCATCACCCCTTTCCCCATTCCTCCTCCCTCTTCAGCCCTCAGTTTGTTTTCATCTTTTAAAAAATATGTTTGGGGTGCCTGGGTGGCTCAGTCTGTTAAGCGTCCGACTTTGGCTCAGGTCATGATCTCACAGTCTGAGTTTGAGGCCCGTGTCAGGCTCTGTGCTGACAGCTCAGAGCCTGGAGCCTGCTTCAGATTCTCCCTCTCTCTCTGCCCCTCCCTGCTCTTGCTCTGTCTCTCAAAAATAAATAAATGTTATTTTAAATGTTTATTTTGAAGGAGAGAGAGTGAGCATGAGCAGGGGAGAGGCAGAGAGAGAGAAGGAGAGAGAGAATAACAAGCCGGTTCTGTGCTGACAGCACAGAACCCAACACGGGGCTCGATCTCATGGACCGTGAGATCACGACCTAAGTCAAAATCAAGAGTCAGAGGCTTAACCGACTGAGCTGGAGGTGCCCCTCAAATACATTTTCTTAGAAAATAGATAACAGTGTATTGTTTTATTAATATAAAATGGGCAGAGACCACTGCTTATAGAATTCCTCTAATTTGTGTTAAGACGAAACCACTTTTGATCTTAAGTGCACTTAGCACCTGCCCCCAACTTCACAAACCTCTCGCAGAATCTGTACGAGGCAGTATCATCTTGATCTCCACCATAGTACTTTCAGGTGGCCCCTTCGGTAAGTAGCACAGAGGAGATGCGGTTCACCTGCTAGGTAAGCTGGCTTAGGGGCAAACATGGATCTGAATCTCTACTGTGCCTCTTACAAGTTTGAGGATGTAAGTTGTGTGACCGTCTGTTTCTCAGTTTCCTCATCTATAAAATGGGGACCCAAACATGTACCTGAGCACACAGTGGTGAAGTGAAGTTAGGCCTAGACAAGCCCGTAACCCTTGGGTCTCAACGGACCCAGGTATGGGCACAGCCCGTGCTCCAGGGTACAAGGCATGTGCTCATTCCATGCTGAGTCACAAGCAGGGCTGTCACTGGCTACACACACCCCAGCCCTTCCGCTTAGATGGTAGTGTTGCTGCTCGGACCACACTCCACTGGCTCTGCTGTTGGATAACCAGGAGAAGGCAGGAATGAAAATTCATAGAGGCTCCCGGCATAAATCTCATCTAGAAGCGAATTTCAAAGTTAGCTGCTAAACACACTTTGCATCTGAATAGGTTAAGGACCCGACTTGTTTTCTCTGCCCTCTTATTAGTAGAGGTAGAGATACGCTCTTTAATGACTGAAAGGGCCAATGAGTAGAGAAGAAAAGCAGTGTCCCAAGATAAGTGACAGAGGGGATGATGAACTTCAAAGCCATGGACTACAGAGGTGAAGAAGCTGTCATTTGAGGCACTTCTGACAGTGAAGGGTGGGAAAGGTGGTACTAGAAGGGGGAGGGAAGCGGCTTCATGGGAAGGGCCGTGGACTCCAGAGGCAAGATCTAATTATTACACCGCGCCCCAGAGTTTTGGGCATCTTTCACGAACCTGTTCTGTTATGGGCTCAATGATGTCTTCCAAAAATTCGTATGTAGAAGTCCTGACCCCATACCTCTGATACTGTTTGGGAAGAAGGTTGCAGATGTAGTTAGTGCAGATGAGGTCACACCAAAGTAGGGCGGGCCCTCATCCAGTGTGACTGGTGTCCCTGTAATAGAGGAATGTGGACCCGTACTTATACCCAGGGAGAATGCTATGTGAAGAGGGAGACGGAGACAAGGTGATGCCACAGGCCAAGAAATGCCAAATTACCGCCAGCAGACCACCAGGAGCTAGGGCGGAGGCAGAGACGGATTCTCCCTCATAGCCTCTGAGGAACTGCCCTCACTCACACCTTGGTTTGGGACATCTAACTTCTAGAACTGTGGGACAATAAATTTCTTTTATGTTTTTTTAAATGTATTTATTTTTGAGAGAGAGAGAGACAGTGCAATCAGGGGAGGGTCAGAGAGAGAGGGAGACACAGAATCCCAAGCAGGCTCCAGGCTCTGAGCTAGCTGTCAGCACAGAGCCCAATGTGGGGCTCGAACCCACGGACCGTGTGATCATGACCTGAGCCGAAGTCGGACGCTTAACTGACTGAGCCACCCAGGCGCCCCTGTGGGACAATAAATTTCTGTTTAAGCCAACCATTTCGTGGTGTTTTATTACAGCAGCCGCAGCCAACTTATGCTCTGTCACCTTGGAGCTTTGCAGCAGAAGGTTATGTTTATGAAAGAAAAAAAAAAGGTTGGAAATAAAGTTTAAAGAGCCAGGAGTTCCTTGTCATATCAATGAGGCAGTCATCTACTCTGACCTTGACCCGTGACACAGGTCACCTTGTGACAGTGACCAAGTCCTATTTTCACAAACAAGGTATTCATTCAGTTGCTTTTTGCCTGTCGTGGTGGAGACCAAATCATGGAAACAGTCTGGCGTTTCCAGGTCACAAGAATGGAGAGAGCTGACCTTTGTCTTAAGTGGCACCTTTTCCTCTTTGGGAGCTGCTATGGCTGTAACCTAAAGACCCTTGGCACAGAAGGCAGCAGCCATTCTAATGATCTAGACTTCTGTTTCTAGTGCGGTTTTTTTGTTTGTTAAATTGTGCTAAAATATATGTAAGAGAAATTTACCATCCTAACCATGTTTAAGTGCGCAGCTCAGGGGCTCCTGGTGGCTCAGGTGGTTCAGTGTACGACTCTTGATCTCAGCTCAGGTGTGGTCTCACGGTTTGTGAGACGGAGCACTGACAGCGCAGAGCCTGCCTGAGATTCTGTCTCTCCCCCTCTCTTTCTCTGACCCTCCCCTGCTTGCTCTCTGTCTCAAAATAAGTACACAAACATTAAAAAAAAATTTTAAGTGTACAGTTCAGTGGTGTTAAGTACATTCACATTATTGTGCAACCCATCCCCAGCACTCTTACCATCTTGCAAAACTAAAACTCTCAGGGCACCTAGGTGGCTCAGTTGGTTAAGCAACTGACTCCTGATTTTGGCTTGGGTCATGATCTTGCGCTTTGTGAGATCGAGCCCCGCGATGGGCTCTGTGCTGACAGTGTGGAGCCTGCCTGGGATTCTCTCCTTCTCTCCCTCAAAATAAATAAATAAACTTAAAAACAACAACAACAAAAAAACATTCTACTGTTCAGACAAAATACGGTTCCCCCTCCCCCCAGCCCCTGGCAACCACCGTTAACGCTTTCTGGCTCTATGAGTTTGACTACTCTTGGGACCTTATGTAAATGGAATCATACAATATTTGCCTTCTTGATACTGGCTTATCTCAGTTAGAAAAATCTCCGTGGATACTGATATTGCTTCCACGCTGTGGCCATTGTGAGTAATGCTGCTATGAACACAGGTATAAAAATATCTCTGGGACCTGGCTTGCAATTCTTTTGGGCATATACTCAGAAGTAGATTTGCTTGGTTATATGCTAATCCTATTTTTTCAAAGTTTTTGAGGACTGTTTCCCACAGCATTTACATCATTTCATACTCCCACCAATACCGTACAGGGCTCCGACGTCTCTGCACCCTCCCCAACACTTATTTTCTGCTTTTTGATGGTAGCTATCCTGAAGGGTATGAAGGGGTGTCTCATTGTGCTTTTGTGTTTATTTGCAAAGAGTGAAGTTATTCACAGAAGGGCACACCATGGTGGAAACACTGAGCTGATTAGGTCTGATGAAGATTCCAGTCGAGAAAACATATCCCCCTTCATGCATTTTCTCTGTTGTGACTGACACCCACACTTATTCATGAAACACAAGGACACTAATTTCAGGGTTTCTTTTTTATTGTATGCTAGATGTATTTCGAGACAATTCCAAGGGCAAGCACTGGATGGGGAAGTTATCTGGTTCATTGATATTTGTACAAAAGGCTGTTAAGACTACACGGTCAGTTCCCACTGCAGGAAACAGAAAGATTTTCTTTGTTAGTATTCCCTGCCAATAGCATTTTCCGGCTCACACATGGAACTTCTCACAACATGATAGCAAACACATACATATTCATCCCCATGAGAAATCTGCATGTGACATTTCGGAATGTTGGAAGTCGCTCAGATAAAGCACTTTTGACACAAACCGTGGGAGCAGAGCTGGGGCTTGGGGGCCGTGCAGAACGAAACGCCGCAGCCACAGGGAGGCACAGCGTGCTGGGACAGCAGGTGCCTGTGACCTGCCACTCCACCCCCTCCGCAGGGGAACGGCCAGCGAGGTGGGGCTCCCCTCCCTCCTTCCTCCATGTGCTTCCTTCCTAAAGCTGCGAGCTGAGCTAAAGACCTCCCTGACAAATGACTTGACTGTGCTTCAGTCAAGGATGCAGTGAGTGGTGTCACAGCAAACACGTTGGTCCCCCCTGGCTTCCCTGCTGGGGCCAGCCAGAGCTGCGTGACACCTGTACCAGTGAGGGATGACGTAGGTTAGGGAGCAAAGTGGTTTGCCTGGCTGATAATTCTTTTTTATACCTAATAATTCACCCATCGTGAAGGAACTTCACTGCGAACATCTAATCGGCATCCACCTGCTCTGTTAGCTTGTAAGGAAGACTGTCTAATAATAACACTGTGTCTTACGTTACGGCACTAAAGGATCACCATAATTTCAAGTATCTGCTTATTCTACTGAAAGTTCTGAACCACCTCCAAGAACGCAGAGTACTACTTCTGCTGTGCTAATTTACTTTTATTGGAGCCTCTGCCCCCATTAGAGGATGAGGGCTGTCTTCATCTATGGCAATGCCAACTATTAGACAAGACTAAGTAGCTTATGTTGGTTATGGGGCATGGGATTGGGCCAGAAATTCCACCCTTTCCAGCCATGTCCTCTTTCTGCACAAAGCATGCACGGCTCCCCCATCCGAGTCCCAATGGACACACAAATGGTTATTTCAGGAAGCTATTTTCACACTGACCTCTAAGCATTGTTTTCTTAGTTCATCTTGAATATTCATTTTCTCCACATTGCCTTTAGAAAAAGCAATCCCTGGTCAAGGATTTATCCGTGTAATGATAAGAATTTTTCAACAGCAGAGTCTGTTAGGAGAATGTAAAAAGAAACATCCCCCCCCAAGAGCCTGCTCAAAATCCAAGAACAAATTTCAAGCAGTTGACACAAGTAGATAAAAGTCACTAGAAGTGAGTACAGCCACATCAAGAGATCCTCTACTGTCTTCCTGTCTTTCTCCACACCGCCCAATGCACAAAGAATTCATCCAGCTATTATTGGGGGTTTGACTGCACACAGACCCCTCTGTGCCTGACGGAAGTGTCCCAGCCCCGTCGAACTTCTGCCCAGCGTAGCCGTGGAGGGCTGCCACGGCCCCTGCTGGTAAGACTGGGGCATCACAATTGTGACGTACACCTTTAGCCCAGACAATTCTCATTTAGGGTTGGCCCTTCTTTGAGATGCTGGACAAAAGTCAGTGTCCCCTAAGAGAAGTAGCCATTGTATTTCCCACTTCACAGTGGTTAGGAAATGGCCATAATAATGAAAGCAGGCCCCTGTGGAATTTATTCTCACTAGACATTTGGGTAAGCCTCGAGTTGCCTTGGTTATCTCAGACATGTCCGGTCTGATGACATGTTTCTATTAGAGGTGGAGGTGAAACAGCATGGTGGAATTTTAGGGTGGCTTACCGCATCACCTTGTTTTAAATAACCACCGAGCAGGTGGACTTAGGCAGGGTAAGGTACCTAAAACGTCACCCCCAAACCTCCCCCTCCCCCTCTCAGCACCTGTAGACAGATGCTCTGAGAATGGCAGTTACATCTAACAGAAGACCCTGAGCATATCCACAGCGAAAGTCCTGAATGAGACACAGTAACTACAAGCCACCGCAAATGGCTGTGTTGACTCTCTCGGCTCTCAAACATCCTTCTCATTTCCCACCGCTTGTCGCTTTTTGTTTGCGATTTTACGTACAGAACCTACAAACCTGCTGGACCCCAAAGCTCATGGTGCTTTTATACCTACACTCTTCAAGGGGAGCTGGTAGAAAAATCAAGTGTGTTCCTATAAAACCCATGACCCTCTGTGTCCACGTCTGTGTGTGAGACCCACATCCTCTCCGGCCCTTCTTGCCTGTCATGCACTGCTGTCCGTCCAGAGTCACTAACCCAAGGTCACTTCGAAGATTACTGACACTCACAGTATTTCCACTTGCAAATTGCTACCAGTGATGAGGCGTGATTAGGCCCAAAGGGTAGGGGTGAGGCTGGAATGATAGGTTACTGTTCTTCCACCAGTCGCTTACCTGCATACACGTCCATGCGTCCCCTGCTCCCTGCCTGCCTTCCAGAGCAGTTAAGAGCTTCGATAGCTGGCAGTAAGCCCCCCTGCACTTGCCCACCTCAGCTGCCCTCGCTGTGAGGGCAGTTCCTAGGACGTGAGGAATAAAGGGAGACCCAGGGAGGGCCCGGTGTATCGAACACGGCTTTGTGGGATACAACCAGCCGGGCAGGAGGGCTGGGGGGCCGGATTGCTACCCTGCAGCAAACTGCTCCTGCATCCATCTGCCACCTCTTCCCAATGCTGAGCCCATCTGGTCTTCCTCTCCTGTGCTCTGGGGGTAAGTCAAATGCTTCATGGGAACACGACATTGGAAACAAATCAGTTGAATGAAAGTCCCTGCTGAGATAACGTAGTCGCCGCTCCGATCCCAGCTACTTTAATGAGAATCTGAACAGCCAAGTGCCTCTCCTTTTCTCTCCCTCGCAAACTGGAGAAATTTGCAGCTTCGTGGGGTAGAACTATGCCATAGGGTCCTTTACTCAATCCTGGAGTAAGATGGCCATAACCGGGCCTGAAATCATTTCT